>CAJVPS010000247.1:0-29576 GCA_910591765.1 Ambispora leptoticha | reverse complement strand
AAAATTAATTTTATTTTAGTTTTTTTAGTAAAGTAATACTTCATTTATTATTAAATTAAAGTATAATAAAATAATTAGAATAGTATAAAAAGTTAATTTAGACTATTCTTTATTTAATATAAAAAAATTATAAAAATTGGTTAAAATTTGAATGATTTTTATTAGAAGCAATTATTAATTTTTATATTGGTGTATCAATCTTCTTGCAACGGTTCATATATTATTTATTATATATATATTATAAATATTATATAAACTATTTTTTATATATCATATTTCTCATGATTCAAATTTAGTTTTATATATAAATAGTAAGTTTTAAAAATAAATTATAGTAAATTTAAATATTATAATATATTATATTTTTCTATAATTTAATCAGTTATATATATATAATAATATAAGAAAAAAATAAAAATAATATAAGAAAAATAGAATAACTTAATATTCAAAAAATAATAACTTTATAATTATGAATAATAAAAAAGAATAAATATAAAATATTTATTTCTTATATAAACTATAATTATAAAAGTTTAAATATATACTATAAATTAATTTTAATATTTATATAATTTTTTATCTTTTTTAAAGTATAATAATAATTAAATTCTTTTACTTTTATAATCTTTTCAGATATAAATAATTCTTAATATTAAGATTATTATTACTCTTATTTTCTTATTTTAAATTATTATTATCTTTATTTTAATTATTTTTTTATTATTATTATTATCTAATTTATTTTTAAAATATAATTTTTTATTTTATAAAATTATAAATTAATCTTGTTATACTTAAAAATTAATTTTTTTTAATCTATTAGATATATTTAAAATTTTATAATACTTAAAAAAATAATGAATTATTTAAAAATTAACTTTACTTTATATTTATTTAACTTATTTAGCTTAAGATTATAAAGAGATTTTTGAAAATATTTAGTTAATATTAATTTTTTAACTTTTAAAATTATAAATAGTATAATATTTAAATCTATTAATATTTGTTTATTAATTATAATATAATTTATTAATTTTACTGAATTAATCAAATAATTACAAAATAAATTTATAATTAATAATAAATAGAAATTAACTAATATTAAGATATAATATAATATTTTCTTAATATTCATTTAATCTTCTTTATTTATTTAAATAATATATCAGATAGAAAGTTAAAATAAGAAATATTTTTGAGTTTGAAAATTATTATTAATAATAATTTTATACTATATATTAATATAATAGTTATAAGTTCAAATATTAATTATATATAATTCAATTTTTTCAACTATTATAGTACTTGAAATATCAAAAGTTAATAGTATTTTATTTATATTTCTAATTAAAACAAGTAGATAATTATATTAAATATGATAATATAATATAAAGTTCAAAAACTTATATTCAAGATCTTTAAATAAATATTATATTATAATTATTTGATAATAATTATTGAAATTATATTATTTTATAATTATTAATCTATTTGTTACTCTACTTAAATTTTTTAATATTAAAATATATTTCTATATATTAAAAAATTTTTATCAGATTTCTTAACTTGATTTAAATCATATTACAAGTAATAACTTTTAATTTTTTTTGCAAATCTTTAACCTAACTATATATTTCTTCTTCTAAAATAAAATACTTTGATTATATTTTAGAATTTAAATATTTACCATAAGATTAAATTAATATAAGTTATTTTTTCTTTTTATATCATGAATTTGATATGATTAAATAGTAAATTTGTTTACTATTTCTTAAATATTAGTATTTAGAACTTTATTAAGATATATAAGAATAGTTAATTTTTTTCTTGCAATTCATTATCTCTTCTTTTTTTATAATAATTATATTAGAGATAAAGTAATTTTGATATGTATTATTTTGAATATAAATAAAAAATATATCAACGATAACTAAGTGTCTGCACTGTATGTTATTAATAAATATATTATATTTGATAAAAAAATTAAACCTAAATTTTGTGATTACAAGTTTATCGGGGATGATTTATTATAACTGTTCCTGGAATTGACTTCAGTTTAACGGAGTTTTAATTAGTGCTTCTATTTAATTGGGGTTCGTTTAACGAGGTTTGACTTTTTTTAAGTTTTTTAAAATCAAATTCTATTGGATCCAATAGTTTAATTATAAAGAGAATTGATTATTAGCCTTGCTTACAATTTAAAGAATAATTATAAATGTTTCTATTTTATATAACTAAAAATCAGAATTAATAAAAGCATATGTTGCGAGAACGGGATATGAACTCGATTCAAACCAGAATAAGGATAGTGATGACTATTACCCACTGTACTGTTCGATTCGTCGTGGTATTTTTCCCGGTGTATATGAAAATCGCATTTAAAAAATTAGGAATCTCTTAAAATTTCTCGTTATATAAATTAATATTAAATGATTCCGAACATTTTAATGCAAATTATAAATTCTTGACATTCTCCAAAAGAAATAATGTTCTATCGTTATTTAATCGGAATAGAAGATTATTTCATGCTAGGAATTGGCGTTGAATAAGGAAATGACACGAGACGTTTAATAATTTGAGCCCTGTTGTGGTTTATGTTAAAATTCCTAAACTGGTAATCAAAATGAAAATTTTCAAAAAGTGAAGCTTGTCAGAACAATGACCGTTAAAAAATTCGTGCTATTCTTCCTTGTGTGTCTCATTTTCGCAACAATACGCATACAATACTCGTCTGCCGCAAAACCACTGCTATTAGAACGTAAATTACACAAGCTTAATGAACAAGTTCGGAAACATGACGGTTTTGTAGAACTGGATTCTGACTTGTTTGATGAGTTCCTCGCCAAACCGCGAAACTACTCGTTTGTTGTTCTGTTGACTGCACTTGATTCTTCTATAAATTGTCATCCATGCAGGTAAGGTATTGGATTAACTAGGCTTACGCTTAAAGCTTAAGAGTAAATTTCGGGTGGTTATTCAAAAAAAAAATTCGACTAATTATTATGTCTATTAATTTCAGAGAATTTGATCCAGAATTTCGACTTGTAGCTAAGAGTTGGCAAAAAACAGATAATCCTTCGCGATTGTTTTTCGGAATTTTGGATTACAAGAATGGTAGAGAAATTTATAATAAGGTATTCTCACAGATTACCTGTCTCTGTTTTTGATATAAGCTTTCTATTGATTTATTTATTTCGTTATGTAGCTCAAGCAAAATACCGCACCCTCCCTTTGGTACTATCCAGCTCTAGAAGGACCTTTTGCCAAAGATGTTTCAGAACCTGATAAATATGATTTTTCTTCAAAGTAATTCTATTTTATTCAATACAATGATTGACCCCTGTTCGTTTAATAATTCTAATCAATTTGAATTGTAACAGAGGATTTAGAGCAGAAGAATTTGCATCATACTTATCAAGTCATCTAGGAGTTCAAGTACCAGTAAAACGTCCACCAAACTATTTCATGCTTATGCTTAGTGTATTCTTTTTAACGGGCGCTTTGGCTGCGATAAAGTTGCTTTTCCCATTAGTGAGAGGTATATTCGAGAGTAAGAATACTTGGGCTGCAATTTCTTTGGTAATTTAGAACAGTTGTTTTATTTGAAAATATTTCTTTTTCCGTCAATTTTATTTAATCCATGATTTATTGTACGAAAAAAAGGTTATTATTCTTATGATGATTTCAGGGCATATGTGGAATCATATTCGAACACCACCTTACGTGACTTCAAATGGTGGCCATATTAATTATATCGCTGGCGGATTTCAGAACCAATATGGATTAGAGAGTCAGATTGTTGCTATTATGTGTAAGATTTATAAATACATAACATATGAAAATATTTTATTTAATGTTTAAAATCAAATTGATCTTTATAAAAAAAAACAATAGATGGAACTTGCGCATTTTCTATCGTCTCCTTGACTGTTGCAGTTCCAAAAATGGAGGATAGGATGAAACAACGGTTTGGTGTATATGTAAGCTTTCATGTTTCCTTTTTCTTTTTTCATATTAATTAATTTTAATTAATGAATGAATAATTGATTTCTTTATATAGCTTTGGATGGGAATCCTAGTGGCAATGTTCAGCCTCATATTCGCGTTGTTTAGATTAAAATATCCCGGGTATCCTTTCAGACTATTTATATAAGAAATTAAATTGCATAAGCGTCGGATGGAAGTTTGATATTAATTTATTAGCTGCTTTCATTTTTTTTAATGAAAAGTATAAGACATGTGTGCTAAAGAAAGATCTTGTAATAATACTTGTTAAAGTAAAAAGAAAGAACTTTATTCTTTCAATAAAATCGACACAACTTCAGATAATAAAAATTTAACATTAATAATTAAGTAAAGATGGACCAATGAATGAAATATGTCAAGAGACGCGTAGACGCGTAATTAATCACCATCGTAAATATTCTTAATAACAATATAGAAATAATACCCCCTTTCACCCAGCAGAAATAGAAATCATTTAACAAATTATCTTTGAATTTCATCTCCACAATACGGGCAGAATCGAATTCGACCCGACACATTAATCTCATTTTTACAAGAAGGACATTGCCGAATTCCCCAAGTAGGTAAAGGCGCAGCTTGTTGAGTCATTTCTTCTCGTTCAATCTGCCGAATTCTTTCTTCGTCCGGACGATTTTTCTCATTCCAACGACATTTCTCACAAATCCATAACGTTTTTTTGCCAAATGCTACGATTGGAATGAAAAAGACTGAGAATTCTTGTTCAGACTGATATTGATACATTGTTGGTGTGCGATCCAAACAATTTGGACAGCGTGCTGGGAGGGAGGTTGATAGGCGTTTGAGTTTGGGAGCAAGACCACCTAAGTGAGAGTATAACAATTCTTAAACAAATTTTCACTAATCAGATTTAACAATTCGCATTACAACTTATACTCACCAAGGAAAAAGAAAAACATTATTGAAAGAAAGAAAGAAAGAAAGAAAGGTCTTAGAGTGTTTTGTGTCTTTAAAATACACTCCTTGTCTTTACGTAGTGGCAAATTAACCCTGATTATTAAACAATGAATGTAATGGTTGAGAGAAGAATATGTTAATCGTGACGCGTGAAAGTTAAAATGATATGATTATGTTGTTTATCAAATTTATAAGCGGTTATCCCTTTTAGGGTGCACAAAAGCAGTGAAATTTTATCAACAATTCGAGCCTGGACAAAGAAGAATTTACAACTACCACATTTTTAATTTACTTTGAAGAACTTCATTCCAAAATGTATAGCTTTGATTTAATTCATTATATTGCTCGAATCAAACTGTATAGAATAACTTATTTCTTTTTTTTTTTTTATAATCAGGTCTGAATTTTGGGTATCCCAAGCAAAACATTGGTGTCAATACTGTCGAATTTACATCGCAGATAATAAACCTGTTAGTAACTAATATTAATTAGTGTTTCTTATTAATTTCGAGGAGATTTAGTAATCTACTCGCGTTTTATTCAATAATTAAACTATTATCAATAATATTAATATCTCACTCGAAAAAACCTAGAGCCGTACAATGCACGAAAGCGGAAAAAAGCATAAAGAAAATGTCGAGAAATTTCTACGAAACATTTATCGTCGTGAAGAAGAAACTAAGAAAGAGGATGATAAAGTGAAACGAGAGTTACAAAGAATCGAACGTGTAAATATAATATATTTTTTGTTGGTTTTAAAACCTATAGATCTATTCTTTTTTTTTTAACTGAATAATTCTAAATAATAGGCTGCGATGAAACAATATAAAAAAGATGTAGGATTAGCAGAAACGGGCGCATCCCTTAATACATTACGTTCTGCGATTGATAATGCTGTGGCTAATGCACCACCTCCATCTACTGATGAACGAGAAGCATATTATAAAACGTCGTTACCTTCATCTTCAGCTTTATACTATTCAGATACAACTACTGTTACTGCTCAACTAGAGTCGGATTCATCAACATTAGTAACATCATTAGAAATATCAGAGGTAACAGCCGAAGAAGATTCTCAGATAGCAATCATAGATGCTCCAAATAAACCAGAAGATCGAGGTGATGGATCTGAACCTGTAATAGGGGAATGGAGACCAGTTACTCCACCACCACCACCACCAACAGAAGATACAACAGCAGCTTCTTCGAAACAAGAAGGAAAATTCGATGATAAAACTAACAGAGATTATATTCCATCTATAGAAGAATATGAAGAGGAGGAGGAAGATGATCCAGATAATTTATTGAACTTTAAAGTAATAGAGAAAACATTACCAATTAATAATGACGCTATTGCTGATGAAAAAGTTATTTTGAAAAAACGGAAAATTGGCAAAGAGGGGAAACAACCAAAAAAGATCCGCAAAAAATCTTATGATTAAAAATAATTTATTAAAATAAACACTTAGCGATCTTTATTCAGTGATGCATATTTCTTATATCTATTGAGAAATTATTCTAACTTAGGGATTGTCCATTACCATTAGCTATTTCGTCTCAGCTATCTTTAAAGATGAAGTTCAGGCAAGTTTTCAGGTAATATTTCATAAATTATTTGCATTCAAAGCTTTCTTTAGTTTGAATAAAACTAATTCAAGCCACATGCCTAACATGCAAATTCAAAGTTCAGTGTGACCCAAATATGATATAACCTTGATTCAAAACTATAGATTTCAATATTTGTAAGATAAATTATTTCAAAATTGATAACGATTCAAATTTTAAACCAAAATTAATATGCGTGTTTGTCAAATTAACGCAAATCTTTTGACAATATCATGTGCTTCATGAAGAAATAATGACCCCAACAGGCATAATAATGTGCTTTATTTCTCCCTGTCTATAAGGCCAAATAAATTTTATTTGTGCTCGGAAGGTTTATACATGATTTGTTTCACCAATAATATTGCAATGTTTAGGGAACATCGAAACTTTTTTTATGATTTTCAATCACGTGATTGTCGGATATAACCAAAATATACGTATCAATATATGATATAGATTTCCAAGAGTAATATAAAAGGTTTATATTTTCTAAAACTAGAAAATTAGTGTTTGATGTTCTCACATGATCTACATTTTTTGCGATATAAAGTCACGTGTTATTTAAATTTTATTTAATTGTGTAATCCAGATTCTATTATAAAATTTAAACGAAAAAATGTCTAGCAGCATCCCTCCAAATCCTACACTTTATGTTAGGAATTTGAACGAAAAGACACCAAAAGAAGGTCAGTATCGGGAGTGATCAATTTGGTTATTTCTTTAACATAATTACGGATAATTAAATTAATCGTTGTTCTTTGCAATTATCAGAACTGAAACGTTCTTTATATGGGTTGTTCAGTGCATATGGACGTATACTGGATATTGTTGCTTTGAAAACGATACAGATGCGCGGTCAAGCTTTCATTGTATTTAAAGAAATACAGAGTGCGACAGCGGCGATGAGAGGTTTGAACGGATTTATGTTTTATGATAAGCCAATGGTGCGCATTATATTAATTAATTAAATTATTCGTGGCGAATCTTAACTCGTTGACCAAAAATATATAATTACCATTTTTATTACTGATAAACCGTCTGATATCACTTTCTTTTCTTTTCGTCTTCCGTTTGGCCTTTTAATCAAGATCGAAACCAGACAAAAACGAGGATTATTAATTTTCTTGTTATTTCTGGCTATTTATGTGATAAAATTCTGATAATTATATTCTCTTTCTTCATCGCGTTTTATTGGATCTTCTTTCTTCAGCATATTGAGTATGCAAAATCTAAATCAGATGCAATTGCAAAGCTTGATGGCACATGGAAGAAACCATCAGCTGCCATTTCTACTGAAAAAACTGCGCATCCCAATCTGGCAACAACTTCAGCAGCAACAAGTGCTCACATTACATCGAAAAGAGGACTTGAAGAAGAAGGTTCGATTAATTTCTATTTGTTATTTAACCGTAATTTCGAAATAGAATTTGAATTAAATCTTTTTTTTATTTCGAACCATTGTATAGAGTCGCAGAAAACAACAAACGGAAGACAAAAACAACGAGAATCTGTGTCTCCTCCTTCAGGTGAACATTATCCGCATTATTGATCTAGTTTTTTAAATGAACATGCTTGAAATGAACATTAATAAGGTCATACAATAATCAGAGAAAATGGATGAAGATGAAGATCAAGAGGCGATGATATCACACGGAGAACCTGAGGCACTTAATAGAATATTATATATAATGAATTTACCTCCCGATGTCACAGATGAAATGCTGAGTTATTTATTTCAACAGTAAGTTGACATTTTGTAATGTAGTTAAATTTTTTGTTCATGTGTTTAATGTAAATTTTATTTTAATTTTTTCAATAGGTATCCTGGTTTCAAAGAAGTCCGACTTGTTCCTGGAAAATCTGATATTGCATTCGTTGAATATGAAACAGATCATCAAGCAGCCGTGGCTAAAGATGTCTTGAACGGGTTCAAAATTACACATGATAAAGAGATGAAAGTGACGTTTGCTAAAAGATGAATGTAATCAGTGAATGAATGAATGAATGAATGAATGATTGATTGATTGATTGATTGATTGATTGATTGATTGATTTGACTAACTAGATGATAGATGGTGAGTATAGATTCGGTCCAAGTATTATTGCTATTATGACATTATCATCGAATACATATTTTGATGAAAATTTACTACACTTGTTCTCGAGAGAAACGTAAGAATTATATTGTTTTTTGTGTGTCTACATGAATGAACCCATTTTGAAATTATTATTAATAAAAATTGAGTTCATATCTATCAATTCATTCTGTACCAATTTTCTTTGTCCTTAAAAAGATTTTTATTTCTATGTTTAGTATTATATACTGAACGAAAATGATGTTTCAATAATCATATTTAATGAAAAAGACTATACTAGTAAGATCAGAAAGATGATTTTGACAACCTTCATGGTCCTGGTTTATTCGTATAATACTGATAAACGATGTTTTCTTATATCAAGAGAAATTTCGTTTTATACTGCAAGGAGTACAATTACGAATATTTTCTCAATCTTTGCCATCTTTGATTCTTTGCAGCTCATCACGAAATTCAGTTAATCGCTCAATCTTTTCCAGTTGATCTGAATTCAAAGATTCACCAGCTTCTTGACGTTGCACGAGTTGTTCAATTTGTCGAATTTTTTTCTCCAATGCTTTTACACGTTTTTTTAAGGAGTCCATTTGTGAAACTGTGTTGGTATCTTCCGACGTTGCTTGTCGTGTAGAATGTTGTGCTGTTTCTATAGGATTCGATGTACCTTTTTGCGTCTTGACAGAGCTTAAAGTAGTAGAAACTTCGACAGATGTAACTGTGAGGTTTTCTAATCCTTGTGATAAGAAAACATTCGCTTGTATATCCAAATCTTTCTTTTCTTTTATGGTTGATTCCCCGTAATCTTGTCTTTCTTCGCTCAAATGCCTATCAATATCTTCATCCTTTTCCTCATTATCAGCCAAACTTGACCCATCTTCCTCCTCAAGATTCTTTTCACGTTTTTCTTGTTTTTTAGCTTTTCTTTTTTCGTTCTTTATTTGTGCTTTGGTTTTGGGGCGTGCAGCCTCTAGCTTTTTTTTATTCAGGGCTGTTTGTTGTTCAATCACAGCAACCCGAGCATTCTTATAACGTTGTACGTCTTCAAGTGGCACAAATCCATCTCGCACACGACGTTCTGGACGAATTGAGCCATCTGCTCGACGTGTAGCTGGTATTATTCGCTCATTATTTGCATTTGTTATAATTCCAGCGACTGAGGGTGTAGAAGAGGAGCGACTCGAGTTATTTGACATTCTTTTTATTGTGTAAATTGTGTCAAATAGAAAATAGAATTGATCTACTGTTTGTATAGATTCTGTGAATTATATGATGTCATAGCGATCAAAATTTTTATTTTTGCCCGAACTTTAACGAGAATAAGAAATGGCCACACATCCTTCACCAGCAGAGTTTACGCGTGAAAAACACGTGTCATACTTAAAAATGTGCTTAGAGTTGCTACCACATGAATACGAGTCTTTTGATACGAACAGGTTAAAACTGGCGAAAAGAAATGTTTTTGAATTATCGCAGATTTATCTGACTTTTATTTTGATACGGGATTAGAATGACATTCGCGTATTTTTGTTTGTCGGGTTTGGACCTTTTAGACGTATTAGATTCTGCTCTTACTCCTGAAAGAAGGCGTGGGTGGATAGATTGGATATATGCACAACAAATATTGCCGAACATGGATAATCCAGGTTTGCAGAGAAATAATGTCTATTTTATCATCAAGTTACTGCGAAATTGGTAAAGTTAGTGTCGTGTAATTTATTTGATAATATGGTACATTAATAGCGGATAATGAACATCTTTGTGGCTTTAGAGGTTCGCCGTTTTCTGGATCCAGGTTTGATGTTAATGGGGTAAGTTTAATTTGCATCGCAGAAACTCAATTCATTATGTTTTAAATTCCTAGATACGCTAACGCCACTCATCATAATACATTGGTTTAAATATCACTTTTCCAGGTAAGAGATGCTCAATTTCCCGTTGATGCGGCTAACCTTGCAATGACCTACACCGCGTTATGTTGCCTATTATTACTGAAAGATGATCTATCTCGTGTGGATCGACCAGCAATTATCAACGCGATGCGATATTTGCAGAATGAAGATGGCAGGTTGCTATTATTCATTAGTTCACATAATCTTTAACCATGATTTATATTGAATTTTTGTGATCTTTCTTTTCTCTCTCTTGGAGTTTCTCGCAAACATATCAAAGCCTGGAATCCGACATACGATTCATATATTGTGCATGTGCAATTTCATACATATTAAATGATTTCAGTGGGTTCGATACGGAAAAGGCTGTGGATTATATTAAAAAAAGTCAGGTGACATATGTGATATTTTCACCAAATCATTTATCATCATATCTTACCTTCCTGATTCTTAATTCTTCATAAGACATATGATTATGGAATAGCTCAATCTCCAGATCAAGAATCGCATGGTAATCGATAACATAATGTTTATGCATCTATCCATTACCAATGTAAATGAGAATTATTTTGTATATAGGTGGTTCCACATATTGTGCGATCAGTGCCCTTCATCTTCTCAATCGTATTGACGAAGGATTATTATCAAAAGACAAAACAATTTTCTGGTGTCTATCTAGGCAAATATCCGGATTTCAAGGGAGACCAAATAAACCTCAAGACACGTGTTATTCATTCTGGATTGGAGGTGCCCTTAAGGTAAAAAATTTTAATTCTTCAATCACCATATATAAATAGTGTTTATTTTTTGCTAACAGCTGATTATGTAATTATGCAGCTATTAAATGCATTTGATTTGGTTGACTTCGATTCAAATCGTGCATTCTTGATGACTACACAGTCAAAACACGGGGGATTCGCAAAGTTGCCTCCAGAGTTAAACAAATATTCTAAGTGGATAAATTATCCTGCGGGTAATCAAAATCTTTACGACAATTATGAATTGAGCGTTATTGATTCACAAGTACATTACATGATTATATAGATCCATTGCATACTTATATGGGTATAGCAGCACTCTCACTAATGAGAGATCCGGGATTTGTGGATTTAGATCCGGCGCTTAATATTTCAAAACGGACAATTGATCGATTGATCAATGAAAGTGTGTTTTGGAAAAAATAAATCTTTTACTTAACACATCACTCATCGGCCTCGATCCATTCGTTCGGATTTCCAATATTTGGATGATTACCTATCATTGTTTGTTCCATCAATGTATTTGCATTCATCTGACATAATACAATCATTGAAATTTTAAATCCAAATTCAAGATCAAATCTCCTGGATTGTGACAAAATAGATTCCCATTGTTCAATCAAATGTTTTAATCTGATTGATTTAAACCAATCATTCGCAGACATTCCTAACTTGTAATGTCTACATGCGATTGCATCTCGGGGTCACAACAGAATGTACAAGTGATGTATATAGTTTAATCTTTTATAATTTTTTTGCCAACATTTCTAATTTTAATCATTGTGGTAATGGCGCAAAAGAATGTGCATTTTACATGAATCTCGACAAATTGGTTATTCGAAAAAAATGCAGATATTTATTATTTATGTATACAATAGAAATATATTAATATATTTTACGATTAATTCGTTCCTTCACTTTAAGTGCACGCATTGTCGTAATCACCATCCATTATTGTTATTACTTTTACCACCAATTAGCATTTAAATGCTGCCCAAAAATCGTAACTACATTACTACATCATAAAAAGATATTTATATGAATCCTACCTATCTACCTACCTAGTACCTAGGCTCACTATTCACTATGCATTATTATCACCACCGGTTCATTCTTTCGACCACTGTCCATCATTTTTTTCTTATTCAAATATATGTGCATATATATGCATGTGTATGTATGTATGTTTCATCATTTAAACAAATACAACCAAAATAAAAATAATGATAAAATAATAATAATGTAAAAAAATTAAGTCGGTGTTGCGTTGTATTTGTTTAGGTTAATCGTGTTCATCTGGGTAAAAATTATCAAAATATTAGGAATATAATGAAAATAGCCAATAAAAGTAATGAATGGTCAAAATGAATGAATGAATAGTGCTGCCAAGATCTTTGATCCCGGTTTTAAATCTAATTCCAAGTAACATCCTCCTCCTCTTCCAAAATCCAGCAAGCCAAATAAATATCTTCATTCAAGATAAAATTATAAAATAAAAAATTCCCAATAAAAAAATATAAAATCAAGAATGATATACATAATACAATAAAAGATAGTAAAAGTATATAATAAAAACTAATAGATACAGAAAGAAAGGTAATCGTGCGTATAATAGAATAAAAAAGGAAAGATAATATATATATGTATATATATATATATATATATATATATATAAATGATGAAATAAAATAAAGAATAAGAATAGGAATGATGAATATATAAATGGTTTGATTGGTAAAAGAGGAGAATGTCAAAAAAAGTTTGATGTATAATATTTGACGAATTTTAGTTCGCATTGCTTATAGAAGTAAAGATGGCAGCAAAGATAGCGGCACTAACGAGTAAATATAGGGAAAGAGAGAGAAATGTAGTGGGATAAAATGGAATAAAGGATACTCGATTAAATTTGACCAACACTAACACAAATTAAAAAATTTCCCACAATATAATAAGAACGTGAGTTTCCAATTACATCTTCTATTGCGATTATATATAATTGTGGGTATAAGTTTATGTGTATGTATGTATGGATGTATGTATATGCTTGTGTGTATATATATATATAAATACATAGCAAGTGAATCAACATATAATTGAATAATACAATTTATTTAAAGAGCTGTGTCATGTTGGTTATTATGTAAAAAAAAAGATAGGATGGATAAATTCTCCTAGTGTGTGGTGGCTTATTGAAGATTGATTGGTCGATTGGTGGTGTTAGATAAAGTCATTATTAATTTAAAAATAGTAATAATAAAATAATAATAATAATAATAATAATAAGAATAATAATAATAATAATAAATAATAATAATAATAAAAAATAATAATAATAATAATAATAGCAAGAGGAAGAATATGAATAATAGGAATAAAGATATAATAAAAATAATAATAATGAAATAATTCCCTGAAAAAATTATATTCTTGTTAAGTTTACATAATTTGCATAAAAATTTCAACAAGAGTTAATTTCTAACCTATTCCATTTTTTCACAGCTCCACAATGGAACATTGATCCCAAATATAATAGCTAACTATTATTCTATGAGCTATCATGTATTCCATTGGTCTCATTTGTCTCGTTGACCACCGTAAGTTGTATTCCATTGGCCCCATTCGTCTCTCTGACTCCCGCAAGTTCATTCATCACTTTTGGAGTTGTCACTCGCAGAGTATCCGCAATTAATGGAGTATCAAATGGAGGTGGACTTGGAGGTCTCAACTTATCCAATTGATTGTTATTAATAAAATTGTTATTAGAGGAGGAGGCGGAGGAGGATCTTCTATGATGATTTTCGATAGTTTCAAGAAGATTAGGGGTGTGGTTTTCATTAACACCATTTTCAGTAAGGATTGTTGGTACTTCATCTGAAGCAAGAGTATCCAACACGGGAGGAATTGCCATATCAATAGCTTCATGAACACTCAAATGGTCATGAAACTCAATATCTCGTTCAAATATCATCGAATTCCGTGATGGTGTTGGACTTGGAGTTCGGAAGTCATCAGCCGAAATACCACATTCAGTTGATGTACGAGGGCTTGTTGGTGATCGACTACGTGTTGAATTTTCACTTAGACTTTTTGTGGAATTCCTGCGAGCAAATGTGGCAAACAGTGATGGTCGTCCATTCTTTACACTTTTGAAACTGGGTGTTGGACTGGCTGGTGGTGGTACTTGCGGATCGTCTTCTGCCATTGAATGGAGAGTTTAAATAATGTATGTGTGTGTGTGTGTTTTTTTTTTTTTGATTTGAAGTTTTCGAATTTTTTTATATGACGGTTTGTTTGTTAAAATTAATTTTTGAGATTTTTGAAGCAAAAAGGAAAAAATAACCATGAAAATAAAAAATATGGGGTAAAATATATTTGTATATTAACATTGTAGGAGTCTTGGTTCTTTGGCGTATCTTGTTGTGTATCTAAGCACAAGACTACAACCTGACCCCCTTAATAAGATCATAAAGAAATCTAAACAACCCCACCCTCGCACACAACTTTTCATTCTGTGAAATATATACATAAGCATCATCTCGACCAGACATTTCATTCAACTCAAGCACAAAACATATAACTCTCAAGCAAGTAGTAAACTCGCAAGCGGGTGATATGATTTTGGAGTTGAATTAAAGGCCGCACAAAAATATTTTCGTCATTGAAAAGGAACCACAAAAACTATAACGAATGAACTAAGCTAAGACTCGAATTTGACTGATTGAAAAAAAATAATACAGAAAGCTTTTCGCCTTGTTTCATACCTGGAGCACTATTATAACCAAACGAGTGTCCATGCTTTTTATCTTTTGTTCTATAATTCCAAGTCATTATTTTACGTATGCCTGGTCGTTTTGATGGTTGTCCATTAGTGGATGTTATAGGCTTATTCGTTGTCTGAAGAGATGTTGCTGTTGACATTTATTCTTTCTTTGTATAGTGTCTTTGTTTGTCTGGTTATCTCTGTGTGTGTCGAATTTTGAGATGTAACTAAACTAAACTGACTAATAAACAAATAGTAATACTTTATTTTAATTTTAAATTTTAAAAAAAGAAAAATGATTTTAATGATGAGAATAATAGTGGATATAGTGGATAATATAATAATAGCAATAGTCATTAATAACTCAATGGCAGTGTAGTGCCTTCTACGTCACCTGTCAGCTGATTGATTTCGATGAAATAGAGGGTAACACATCACGCAATAATAATACATGACACAAGTATCATGTGGCTAGTCACAATCTTGAATATTGTTAAATGGGAAATGGTATTCTGGAATCTTCTTTAGCTATCGATATTTTCTACAAATTCATCAGTATTTTTTTATTAGCGTCGCAAAGAATTATGAGAATTTATGCATAGATTGTTACGTATCTTTACATGAAGCTCTACAATGATCACGCTTAAGATTGGTGAATTTTTTTTTATAAATGTTTTTACGAATTTTTGAATTTTTATTTAACTACAAAAAAGAAAAAAGAGATTTTAAAATAATAACAAACTGGAGAAAGAAAATATAAAAAGAAAAGAAAATCAAGAAAAAATAAATAAAAAATTGTACAAAAAAATATCGAATTTTTTACGTATTTATATATATATATATAAAAAGGTTATTTTACAACTTTTTTTGTATGAGGTTTTCTTTGATAATAACGAATTGTAGCAGTAAGTTATAAATGGACTAAGGATTTAACTTCTTCAAGATTATAGAGCACGGTCATTTATAAAATTATAAAATAAAATCTTCTTCTTCTAGACAAAAAAAAATAGAATGGGAGGGAGGAAATATTTCTTCTTCAGGATTTATTTAAAAGCATTTATTTAGTTAAGATACAGAAACGCGTACGATATTAATATCGGTATAGATCGTAGATCGTTAAATCTTTAAAAAATCGAAAAATAAAAAAAATAAATTCGCGCGAATTTAATACGTTTTATTGGAGTTGGGTGAATCAAAATAAATAACGAATTGAATAATACTGAATATTCGAAATAATAAGAATTTAAATATAATAATTTGGAATTTGTTGCTTCTTCTGAATAAAAAAAGTTTTTTTATTATTTTTCTTAATTAGAATTATAGTTAGAAAGTAAAAAAAAATTCATTAAAAGTGGGGGGGGGGGGGGGTGGTTATTATTTTTTTGCGGATATTATTTGGATGAATCATGTAATAACAAAAACGAGGACGAAAAAACAAAAGAGAATGACTATTTTATATAATATAGAACGATAATTATATATGAATAATAGTGACAATAATACCGTGACGAGAAACCATTCAAGACATTCATTAATGGGATGAACTAACATTATTGTTTTTACGTAGTAATCCTGTCAGAGAGAAATTTCATATTATCCAATTAAAGAAAAGTGGGCAAATTCTTAAAAAAAAAAGAATTAATGCTTAAATAATTGATTCGGGATGATGGTAAATTTTCTTTAAAGAGATAAAAAGAAATCTCTATTCATTCATTTTTTCATTAAGAATATTGTTGTTTTGCGAAATTACTATATTCATATAAATCTCATCCTAATAATCGTTTATCGATTTTTCCGTGTTCGTTTAAGTTGTTTAATCGTAATAATAGTAATCCAACCAAAGACATTTCCATTTTTTGTGATTTTTAACTTTTTTTTGTTAATTTCGATAATTTTTTACATTTTTTTAGGTTTTTTAGAATTATCTTGTAAAAATAAAAGTTTCTTCTTCTTCTTCTGTGACTGGCCCAAATGCGCGGGAAACGATCGTTTAAATAACAAAATTCTGTGTATATTAGTGTAGAAAGTTTTTACACGTGCGTGCAAAAAAGTGAGATCATCTTTTAACGTTGCCAAAATTGATTGAATTTTGAGAAGAGACCAAAACAATTGGTTTATATTATGATGATTTATTTAATATCGATATATTATTAAGTTATATATATATATACTATCAAGTGAAACGGGTCATCTGCTCAAGTGCCGGCTGAAGAACAAATGGAATAATATAATAATCACTTTATTAAGAAAAAGGAATCAAGAAGTACGAAGAGATCGAATTTATCAATTAATATAATAAGTTAATAGCAAAAAGATTATAATTTTTCATTACCCTTGTCAATAAACACAACAATGAAATGTAAAAGTTCAATGCTGTACTCTCTCAACATTGTACTATGCTTTGCCGTCGAGATATTACAAGGAATCCACATGTAGTGTATTTTCAGGTCAACCAATTGAGGAATAACACAATCAGCTCCCGTTTATTGTTCTTCGGTGTTAAAACTAAAAAAAATATTGCATGAATCATTTTTCTTTAAGATTAACTTATTGCAAGGTTCACTGATTTCTTGATTTGATATTTTTGAACACTATGCACGAAACTTTTTCATTGTTTCGTCAAAATGATGATTATTATTACGTGTATTATGTCAGAAAAGAGTTAATGCGTACGATCAGAATTAACAAAAAGTCCTGTTCTTCAAAATTAAGTTTCATTGTCGAGAAAGAAAGAAAAGATGCCCTCATTATTACGATTATTATTCGAAGAATTTTGATTGTCATCCTTAAATTCGCCGTACACACGCATCGTGAATTAATTGTTCTCTTCCGGCAATAACTAAAAAAATATTTACGCAATTATAAAAATATGTAGAAAATATATAGCTATATTATAATATACAAGAATAGAAACGGTTATTTGTCACAACAATTAGTTACATTGTTTTTTAAGATAAAATAAAATGTCGTAATACATATCGAGATATTTTTGTTTTACTATAGCTGCTATTGTTTGTTCAATTATTATATTGTTTCCGAAATTGGAAGCGATGAGTTGATTTTCATATTTTAATTAAATACGCAGACAAAATAAATAGAAATGTACCCAATTTGCAATTCATGTAGTTGGCATCTTTTTTCTTTTTGGCGCAATCTATCGCCATTTTGAAAGTTAACTTGAACACCAATTTATAAACTAAGGAAAACTACTTCTTTTTAGAAAAAGCATTACCAGCTAAATCGAGAACACGCGCGCGGGTGGGTAACAATTTAGATAACACACGCGGTGATCAAATTCAAAAACTAACAGAACAATTTTTTATCTTCAAATTTCAATTTTTCTTCATCAAAAAAACCATAATCTAATATAATCTAATTTAAAATATCTATGTAAACTAATCATTAGCGCAATATGGTATATAACATAGAAGAACAGCCTGTTCTTGAGTTATTGGGGGTAGAGAAAGAATTGTTCAAATTACACATGATATGATGTTGAAATGATGCGATGTCCTTATCATAGTTTCCTTTTTCTTTTTTTTTCTTCATAAGTCACACCGTATTTCGAGATTGTTTGCATCACCTCTTGTCTTGAACAAAAATGTGTGTTATTTACTATTTATCATTAACTTCATCACATTAATCTTGAATGTTTCAAAAAAATATGACTATTCTTTTGCATTATAGATGTTCTTAAATTCATCATTTTTACAATACGCATCTTTATTATGATTGATTTATCGATTGATTGAAAATATAACAGAGACGCAAGGTCAAGGGACAAACACATCATTATTTTTCTTATAAAAAATAAAATGAAAGAATTTATTTCCATTTTCATTATACTAAAATGAATTCTCAAATGACGGCTTCAAACAGTGACAAAAATAATGACAAAAATTCTGAAATCACTAAATCAAAGAAATCAAGAGCTAAACCTGTTTCAAAGTCAATTAAAGTAAATTATAAATCCCTTGTCTACAATTTTCGTTAACTTTTCTTAATTTTGATCTCTCTTACGGATACACAGGCTGATTTAGTATTTCCGGTCGGCAGAATCCACCGTCACCTAAAACGAGGTCGCTACGCATCACAAATCCGAACAACAGCTGCAGTATATCTAACAGCAGTATTAGAATACCTTTGTGCTGAAGTATTGGAATTAGCCGGAAACGCGGCAAGAGACCATAAACGAATACGCATTATTCCGAGGCACTTGCAGTTGGCGATTAGAAATGACGAAGAATTGAATATGTTGTTGAAAAGTGTTACTATCGCCCAGGGTGGTGTGTTACCACATATTCATAGAGAATTATTGTCGAAAAAAGACGGTTTTGCAAATAATGGTATTGAATTTCTTTTGGCTTTTTTTTTACAATTTGAAAGAATATATTAATCTTATTTTGAAAATCAATAGACGAAATTCAAAATGCGCAATGAAAAGTGTTTACAATTTATAGAACATAGAACTGAACTGCAAAGTGAGATCTGTTTTGTGCAATGAATGATGTTCTATATATCGAATGAGATTATATTGGTTGAAAATTAGCGTTAGCGTTAGTGTATTTTTTCTTAATTAATTAATTAGGATTATAATTTGACATTTCAATTGACCATTAATCGTTTGAGTTAAAGACTTGTTATTATCATTCTACCTATACTTATATATCAAATATTATAATAAATGTTCGTCAATTTGATTTTATTTTTAATAGATATAATAATATATACATAAAGTAATCAAATAAAGATTATGAAGATATTACGGTAAAATGTCAAAACCTGGCGTCCAGGGAAAAAGACATTTTTAGATTCTACTTTCACATGAAGAGGTCATAAAAGCAATGAAATAAAAGATAAGATTAAAAGATAATAAGCACGCAAAAAAAAGATAGAAAATATTTGGACAAATGTTAAGAAAGCATTAACATAAGAAAAAGAGCCATTGCAAAGTTTAGAAAGTTTAGAACAATTCTAAAGTTCTTAAAAATTTTTCACAACAAATTCATTCACTTTTGAAAAGACTTGTTGACGACATTCATTCATTTTTGAAAAGACTTGTTGAAGAGAATGATATACTTGATTCGACTTTCTTGTTGCTCTAATGTGATTTTCGTGATATTTAAATGCGTTATTTTTACCACGTTCTGCTTCTTGTTTTATTTTTCTCAGAGTTTCTCCGTTAATTGGTAAATTGTATAATTGTTGTTCGAGTTGAGCAATATCTTCTGGCAGGAGCGAAGGTAAAGAAGGGTTTTTCGTTTGAATCGACTTTTGTATGACTTCTATATTTTTCAAGTAGATATTCCTAGTTTGCTCAAGTCGTTCTAGTAATTCATTATTGTAATAAGGATTTTCGTTTTTTAAACGTTTTTCTTCAGCTATAAAAAGCTCCAAATAATCAACATATGCATCATTAAAAGGAGTTATTGCATTTTCTCGCAAAAATCGAGCAAATTTTAGATTAATTTCTTCTATTTTCTCCTTTTCTTTTTCTAGCTGTTGACGTCTTGCTTCACATTGTTCTAACATCGCTTGTTTTCTTTCTTGATCGGTTTTATTTTCATATATTTGCTTGTTTATTTTTGGATCAAGGAAATTTTTCATTACTGTTTTATTCTCATATCTAATATGCATATGTTTGCTCCAATGGCACCCACAATGATTGCAATAGCCACTTGAATTTATCGTTACACATTCTTTCAAAGCTACATTGTTCACTAAGTCTGTCGTTACATCGCTTAGATAGCAGTGTGAATGGCAATGTGTTATGTAGTCTGTTTTATAGATATTTAGTTGTTCGATTTGTATTGATTTGACACATCCGTTACTTGTACATACAGTTCTCGGAAATGGCAATCCTTCTGGTTCAAGATCCGCTTGAGGAATGTGTAATTTTTTTTGGAGTTGCTCCATAGTCTCGTTAGTGTTTTTTATTTCCGTCTGATGTTCTTTGATCAATTTAATATTTGTCTCGATGTTTTGTGTCGTTTGTGCAAGTGGTTTGGCAAGGATTATTACGATATTTCTGGATTCGTTTAATGATAATGTCTCTTTGATGTTGTGTGGTGGACATTTTGATATATATTCAAGAAGTCTCATTGTTTCATTCACAGATCTTTTCCAGCTCTCCGCAAAACTTTCTTCCTCTTCTTTGGGAAATTTAATTTTACCTTTAAGTGCTGCCAGAAATTTAAATGATTCGCTATCAAAACAGTACATTGTATCACGCTTAATTTTGATCTCGACATTAGATCGATCCTGAAGTTTTTTTAAATGTTCCTTGAGTGGCGGCAAAGTATCACCCGGACGATAAAATGTTCCCCTAGCATTAGTGAAGCAAAACACGATATTGTCCTTTGCGCTTTTATGAAGATGTGTTAATAACTCTTGAATACAAAATCTAAATACAATAGTTGTACGCGAATCATTTGGCTTGAGGAGGATACATATTCCATTTAAATGCTTATGAAAACTGAGACATTTTAGAATATTATCAAAGTTACGTTTGTCTTGATCTAATCCTCTAGTATCTCCGATTCCTGGCGTATCGATCAACCTTAGAATTTTGTTTTCATCGATATGAAACACATGACTTTTGCATCCTTGAGTTGCTGATGCCCCTACAATATCAAATTGTTCATTCGAATCATCATCGCCTATTCGAACTTCTTTTGTATTATAATCTTCGTCTGTTATACTGAATTTGGATGAAATTAATGCAACCAAATCTCCGGATTTTGCTTCCTCGAATGTTTCATATCTAAGGTAATTGACAAACGCATTTATGAATGTAGATTTTCCTACACCAGTTTCACCGAGTAGCAATAAATTGATTTCTTCTGGTGGCTTTTCTGGCAGCATTTGGTAAATTGCTGTTTTTTCATATGATATAAATCCTTCGTTATGATACGGATTGTTGCATTTAAATTTTGCATCAGTGATATTGCTTTCGCCACATCCACAGTAAAGGTATCGATTATAACTATATTCTACTTCAGATTCACATCTGTAACATTTCCAATAACAATCAACAGAGCAATCGGTTCGAGGACAAGGTAAAAACAATCGTATCTTCTCACCAGAGCATGTGAAATTACGACGTGGCATAGAATCAAATTTAATGAGATTCGATTCAAACAAATTTTTTTTGGCACTATAATAATCATCACTGGCCAACTTTTCATCAATATAATGATGAATTACTGTACGTCCGGGATTTTTTATTCGTGAACATTTTTCAAGATTTGCTATAAAATATTTGTTTATCATATAGAGCATTGGCAAGTCTCGAAACATAGTGTATACTGGTGATATCTCGTTATTAATAATATTGTCATTGTTGTCAAGCAGAATATATATATGACCTTTTGGATATTTATATAGAATATCCTCAATCGTGCCATTGTTTTCAATATACTCTACTTTATTGGCTTTTAATACTGATATCAATTCAAGTTTTATAAAAATTGATTGATGTTTATTGACGAATGCCATAATTGGTGATATGCTATTTCTTAATTGTTCTATTTTGCTTTCAAGTATACTAATGTCTGTTATGCCACTACGTACTTCAATAAGACATTCTCTTAGCTCATGCATATAACTTGCCTCTTTTTTCTTAACTTGTTGCGCATATTTGTCGATTTCGTCATAAACATCATTTGAAATTTGATCAGAAATTGAGTCTGCACACTGCCATAAATCCCTGAGCTTTTGTTTTGACTTTGACAGATTATCAAATATTTGTACTGCTCTAATAATAGTATCTTCTTTTATAACTTTTATCATTTTATTTATAGCGATTTTGTAATTGAGAATATTTGCCAGTTCCGATAACGGAATAAGCGTATATTCAACCGGTACTCCTTTTCCATTATTATATTGTTTCATACGTGATGGAAGTTCAGCTATGATCTTTTTTGCTTCAGCAAATGACTGGGGAAATTCATTATTCTCGGAAACAATATCTCCAAAGATTTTTATCGAAAAAAGATTAATGTTATGTTCTCCATCTTTTACATCTAGGCCTTTCGAAATGATTTGTGATAATTGATCTTTTAATATTCTTTCAACATGAGACCTATTCTCGTCGTTCGTCTTTTTGTATTCGAATGACGCCATGATAGTGGCTCCCCATTTTATGCCTATTACGACATGGGTGGCTTCCGGATGTGGTAGCCCGTCAATCGAAATGCTTGCTTTAACATCATCGCGATAAATATTCAAATGCTCAGAGACCGAAGTCAATTTGTATAGCAGAGTACCTTTAATGCTTTTGAAAGTTTTCTTTACGTCACAAAGATACTTTCCGGAACTTACCAACTCAACCAATCCTGTTAGCAAACTTAACCTTAATTCATCTTCTACACCTAACTTTTCAAACTTTTCTTTAAAAGAGTCCTCGTACTCGGCTGATAGCTCAGAATGGTGAATATCAACTTGAGATATGACGTCTTTAAAAGAATTTACGTTTAAAAACGAAGTCCCACAAAACGTGTCTCTTGTAGCATCATAAAAAGACCCAAAAGTCGCGGCTCTTCCAAGAGACTTTCGTGTTATATTAGTACCGCGTTTTATATCGATCGACATCTGTAACAGAAAAAGTTTGAAATTCTTTACTCTGAAAACATTAAATGCAATATTTTTATGTTTCATATGTTATTTACATGTGAAATCAAGTGTATTCAAAAAAGGATTATCTTTAAACTCGATATAGTAGTGATGCAAGCCGACTGGTTTTTTTTTGGCTGAGCCCTTAAGCCGCCAATATGAGTCGCCGTGTGGATTTTAAGGGGGTTCGTTCATAGGACGACATTCATATGATTGGCTGATAAAGTTACACGAATTTTTGTAATTGATATTGTAAATATTTATATATACATATCACATGATATTATTACGAACTGCTAGAATTAACTCGAACTTTGAGAAGGTGAGAGCGTTTTTCAGTCTGTCGTGCGAAAATTAAGCAAGTAATGGACGCGCTAAATAATAAACGAAACGAACTGGTGTTAACAAAAATCCTAAAACGAAATTTGCGTAACATCATAAATACAAATGAAATTATAATTTAACAAAATCGCCACTTAATTTAATAAATTTTATTAAAAAACCCAAAAAAATAAAACAAATAAACTATTAATCATTGTTGTTGAAATTTACGCAATGCCTCTTCTAATGTAAACGCTACATATTCTATGGTTTCATTTTCATCATCATCATCGCAGGGAATATTTTCTGGATCTTCAATTTCTTCTTGCTGTTCTTCATTAAACCATTTCAAGTGTTCTAGTAAAGACTGGACATGTTCATCAATTCCATTTTGTATGAATAAAAAACAATACATACACTTGAATCCATTGTTTATATAGCAAAATCTGTGATAAGTGTGACTGCAAGCTAAAACATTAATTGGATCTGTATTAATTATTAAAGAAATTGGACAGTTAGATGTATCACAAGAATTAAATGGATTTGGCTTATGTAAAGTATTAAATTCTAAAGGAAGATGACATAATCATGCTTCTGGCATTTTCATTGCCATTAATGAAATAATGATATTATTAATTTCCTTCTTTTTTTTTGAAGATGGATTCATAATAATCTGTAATGGAAATATTAATGGAGATTTATAAGATAAGCACGTATAAATTTCTGAAAAATACTGCAAAAGAAAACATGAACTTTTCTTTGTTAAAAATATGATATCTTTGGCAAAATACTTATAAGTTGCCCATGTTAATATGTGTGTAAAGTTTTTCCTAAATCTGCTATCATCCAGATGTAATTAGTTGATAAGATGTCCATACTTAATGATCTGTTTCATCTCAGTATATTTTTGTGTACTTCTACGTAGAAAACTGTGAAATATTTCTACAATTGAATCTGAAAACTTTGGAAGTTCAGCCTTAATAATCTCTAAAATTAGATAATTATTTAATTCCTAGTAAAAAATATTAGAAAGGAATATTAATAGTACTTTAGTATAATTTTTATGATTAAATTTAAGAAATATTATCCAAACATAAAAACAAGACTCCAGATAAGCATCAAAGTTATCAGATTAAAAAAATACAACATAAATATCCAAAATAAGAGAAATACTATTATCAAGAAGATCCTTGAGTGCAAGATATTCAGCATCTTTACATAATCTAAATTTTGCTTCAACAATTGTGGAAATTTCCTGCCAAGCACTACAAGAAATCTCTAAAAGAAGATTGATATGCCATGGCTTGGATTTTTGTGCAAGAGACTTTCATTCTCCAAAAATATACTTGTATATAGTAGTAAAAAATGGTTGATATTGAAGAAAAATTAATTCTCAGCTATTTAGCAAAATGTGTAAAGAACTTATTATGGGAAGAAAAGATAAAATAGTATCATTAATACATGATAAATTATAATAAGATAGATGATGTGAAATTACTATTCTAATATAAATTTGTCCAGGCCAATCAGCGATAATAGGAATGATATATCCTTTCTAAATATACTGCAAAAATTAAAAATTGATATTTTAGTATATATATATCAATATATTAAATTTTTAATGAAAATTTTTACTCATAACATAGATGGAATATTTACAATAACATTAATAGTCTTAAGATATGCATCTAGAGAATAGAAATTATTTTCCTGTAAGTCTATAAGGATCACATCTTTCATTGAATGAATATCTCATTTTTCTTTCAGTCTAGTATCATAACTGTGTATGGTTAATTTTTCTAATCTAGTATTTTTATCAACTATATAAAATTTCTAACGTTAATTATGTGAAAGATCATAAAACTCTATAAATCTTCTCATTACTATATTCATTTTAATCAATTCAGCATCAATAAGTACAAAATTATGTATATTCATTTTTGAAATCACACTTTGTATGGTGATTAGATTCATTAGAATCATTGTCAAATGCGTAGCAGTAGATATAGTTATTGTATTTGACATTCATTCTGTATGAATACTATGATAATCATCAATATTTAAAATCATTGCTTTCTCTGCATATTCTGCAAGTATAGAATTAATAGTTTCAGCATGATTATCAGATATATTAGTCTTATACCATTGGATTATATGAGATATTGTAATCATATCCAAATTAGCAAGAATATCTAAAAATGTATTAGAAGTACTAGTAGAATCTAAGTACATTGTCAAATCTCACTTAGCATTATTAATGAACTTATTCTGAATTCCACAAAGAAAATAGCATACAAATAGGAGTTATCTTTTTGTCTATTCTTGTAAATCTTTATTTTTTGAAGAAGAATTAGATGAAAAATATAATTCATCAAAAAATACTTTTAATCTTGCATCTTCTGTCTCCATAACTATTTGAAATTCATCAAAAGAATATAATGTTGATTTTTTTTCTTTATTTTCACGAGTGTACAAGATGTTTATTATCTTTTCTATTGCTTTAGAAAAGGATAAAGTGGCATTAATATTAATACTTTCAGTCTTATTGGTCTTTTCAATCTCTTTAAACTCATAATTTATACTATCTTAAGTGTGTTGTTAAAATTCAGATATAATATTTACTATAATTTCATTATAACAGTTCATACAAATAGTATCACCTATTTGAAGATAACTTGGAAGAGTAATATTAGCTTGACCTTTTATAAAAACATTTTCAGTTATTTTTCTTCATTAGAATAATTATCTTTAGCAAATAGTAATGACATATAGACCACTAATAGGTATATTTTCTCTTATATATAAAGTATCTTGAGATTTTTGATTATTTTTTGATTATTTTAAGTGATGTGTTTTAAAGCTCTTTTGAAATTAAAAATGAAGTTTTTTTTTACTTTTACTAGTGATAACACCATATTCTTAAAAAAGTACTCTAAAATATATAAATAATATGCAAATTCAATTAAATTTGATTGATAAAATTAGCTAATTATATGAATGTCATTCTATGAAGAATAATCATTATCCCCTTAATCTTTATAAATAATTTAGTCTTCATTCTTAAAACTTATTATAAACTATATTCATAGTAAAATCTACCTTCCAGAGTATAGTTTGTAATATTTGGTGCCCTCTCTGTAGATCTTACTCATCCAGAGGTTCCAGTTAATTTGTTTTTATTATTTTCATTTATTATTTGTTTTATATTTTTAAGAATTAGCTACCCTTAAAATATTAGTTACCTAAATAATTATATAGTTTATAAGTATATATTACTCTTTTATTAGATTCTCAATTAACCTATACCTCAATGAACATAATAGAGAAGATCCTTGGAAATTCTCATCTCACATTGAATCATACAACTACTACCCTTACTATTTTTCTGCCAACAAAAATTCAGATAGAAGATTTATAAATTTTCTCATCTAAACTCAAAATTATCATGTGGTCTCACACAATAGACTCTTACAGAAACTCTTTGATAATATAGTACAGCAAAATCTTATATCTAATCAACTTTGAAGAGAAATTATCAAGTTATTAAATATCTTCATATTTGAAATTAAAATTACAGTTGAATAACAGATCTACCTAGTTAACAGTATTCTTCTTGTTCTTGAAGAGATAGATAACTTTGAAATTCTCTCAACTAATCAGTTAACAGAATCAAAATATGAAAATAGTGATTCAGAAGATCCTGAAGAACCAATAGTTACAATTAAACAAATTCAACCTCTAAAGCCCCAACTAAAAGAAAAAATAACTATGTCAGATGAAATGGATAGTCTCATTCAAGTTCTTGAAGAATTAACTTAATCTATGAAGATTCAGAGAATGAAGAAGATTCTTATCCCAATTCATAAATTTAAGAGTAATGATCAGGATCCAATCAAATGGTTACATGACTTTGAAGTAGTCACCAAAGCTAATGGAATTACTAATGAAAGGAAAATTGAAATAGTAAGAGAATACCTAGAGAGATCAGCTGCTATCTAGTTTGACTAATGATTTATAAGTAACACCCTCAAATTGAATGATTAGACAAATCAAGATCATGATTAATATGATTTCACTTTCTAATTTATTCTTAAATTCTATTTATCTTGTAAGATGTAACAGTAGCAAGATAAATTAAAATTATTAAAACAAACTGAAATAGTAAATTAATTTATGGAATTAGAAAATAAAATAGATTCAGAACAGACCTATCCAGAAGAATACAAGATTCAGATTTTCAAGAAAGATCTTAAACCTGAAATTTGAAAATGGATTAACCTAAATACTGAGAATATCATGAAAAGCATCATTAAAACTGCAAAGAATATAGAAAAAACTAATTCAGATCCACTTGAACAAATCTATCATCAAACACAAGCTCAGCCAACTAGTGAATAGAGTGCTCTAGCTAAAGATCTTGCAAGATCTGACCAGTAGGTTAGACTATGTAAAATCTGACAGAAGATATAATAATAATAGTAATAATAATAATCAGCAACAAAATCAGCCAAGAGACAGATCTCCCATTATCTGTTATAGTTGTGGAGAAAAAGAATATGTCAGTAAAATTTGTTCAAACAACTCCCAATCAGTAAATTAACTATTTAATATTTAGAATATTTCTTGAAACTGAAATAATCAAAATCAGAATATCAATAGTAATAATAATAATCAGTATAATCAGAATACCCAAAATAATAATCAGCAACCTAACAATTCATAAAATCTGAATACTATTTCTCTTCTCACCCAAATTCAGAATTTAATAATTACTTTACAAACATCTGGTAATGGTTCATCTAGTGATTCATCCATCCAATCCAGTTTCTCATTACTAGCAACTCATGATTATCTTGCTGAAGAAAGAAAATATTAAAGAACTATCAAAGAAGAAGAAAAAAGTGAAAAAGAAAATAAAATCATCTAACCTTTACCTGAAGTACCAGAAGAAGAAACAAAAGAAAGGAAGAGCTCATCTTCCAGTTCTAGCCAAAAAAGCAGAAATTTATGATATACTCAAAGATTTAATATCACAGAAAGTCAACATCATTATTATCCAGCTCATTAAGATCTCACCTAAATAGAAAATTTGAATGTTAAAAGAAATAAGAAAGAAATTACAAAAGAAACTCAAATGAAAAATAATATTCACCCAAAAAATTAAAATAATCTCAGCCTGATGTGAAGCCAAAGTTGAAAAGACTCCTATAGATTTGATTATAGATACTGTTACCATTTTAAGATTATATGTATGTAATTATTTTAAAATAGTAATAATAACTGTATTCATGGCAGTTATTTACTTTTATAGTTTCAAGAGATTATATGACTGATTATTCTCTTAATAGGGTGATGTGTATAAGATTTACTTCTAATAAAATATGATTATCTTCTCAATAAGATAATTTATACGTGTTTTACTTATAATAAAAAATATAATTATCTTTTCAATAAGATAATATATGTGAATTTATTTCTAACAAAATGCTCTCTCAATAAAGCAAGAAGAAAATAAAATAAGATATAAGATAAAATATGTATGTTTATTAAAGAAAAATACTAATTAACTACTCTTAACTCAGTAGTAATTACT
>CAJVPS010000246.1:0-29581 GCA_910591765.1 Ambispora leptoticha | reverse complement strand
TTGTAAAACTATCTAAAAATATCTACCAATAATACTATCTTAATTATTGTCCAATAAAATATAACTAAATAATTGTCCAATAAAAATGCGAGTATAAAATAACTAATACTAATAAAATATATATAAAAATCTATATTATAACACTACTATTATCTTTCATAATCAATGATAAATAATCTTATCTTATTGAAATTAGGATATACATTCTGCCAAAAAAATACATGCAATAATAAAAATACTAATATCAACTATTTATTACAACCTAAAAAAGCTTGAAAAAACTGAAAAAGTAATATAGTTAAAAGAGATAGATCATCCAAAGATAATTTTGCAAGAAATATCAGAAAAAATCAGATGACAAATCCAAAAAAATCCTTCTATATTAACAAGAAGTTTGATAACAAAATTAGATGGAACAGTATTTTAACTGACTATTTTAAGATATTTGTAAGATCATGATTATAAAAATGATATTTCAAAAGTATTGCCAATGCTTACCTTGCAATATAAAGAGAAATAGATGAAGTAAGCCAAAAAATACATAAATGATAATTAGAACAAATCTTTTTTTACAGATAAAATTGCATTCTAACTCTTTCGTAATATAATTGATCAGTGACATAAGAATCCAAGATCAGTTTGTTGAATTCCTAAAGATAGAAGAAAAATCTTTGCATGAGATGAATTTTGTAAAGTGAGTAAAGTTGATTTATTTTGTTTTAGAAGAATAATAAATGTCAAATTTTATATAGATATTTAAAAAATAATATTATGAATATTAATACTCTTCTGAAAAGAAAATAGAGATTTTAATAGGATAATAATTCAAAACATATGAGCCAACTTGCAAAGTTTTATCTTGAATCAAATATCTCTGAAGTTATTAATTGATCATCTTGTGACCCAGACTTAAATCTAATTGAAAACTATAAAATATAGTCAAAAGAAATGTAGAAAAAAGAAAACCAAAAAATTTAGACCAATTAGAATCATTTATGAAGAAGAAATGAAATTTAATTCCAAATGATATATTAGAGAGTTTAGTAAAATTGATGAAATGAAGATGTATACTAGTAATAGAGAGTAAAGGTGATACTATTCATTATTAATTTGTTTTAACAAAATACATGTTTTTATCTTTCAAATAAATATATTTTTATTATAATTGGTTTGGTGATTGTGAAGTAATAATAAATTTATTTTTCCAAATAATTTTGAATCACACTGTATGTCTAGCGGGAATAAAGATATCGATAATCTAATATATCGATATAACAATATATTCTTTTTTGTTTGATCGACATATCGATATCGATATCGGTGATGTCACGAGGAATTCTTATCGGGAATCTTTCTTTTTGTTGTTTTTTCAGAGAAAGATAATTTTTAATATTGAAATAGACAGATCTTTCCTTATTTGCTCAGCACCGAACGTTAAATTTTGATTAACAGGGAGAATCAAGATAGCATTTAGTATGCAAGCAAACACAGACACACACACACACACACACACACACAAAGCAAAATTTTGGTTATAACAAGAATATAGTGAGTTATTGGCATCGACAAGTTTGTCATCTGCCATTTGTATATACAAAGCAAAAAAAGCAACAGACCCTAGGAAACTAGGAAAAAAAAAGATATTCTTCCGAACTTTATTTTCAAGTGTATAAATGTGTTAATAAACTTTCTAATTTATCATGAAAATATGGCTGCAATCACGGGTGAATGTGATGGTGGGTTGGTACTGTTTATTTTAGTTATCTGGCGGAGAGCAATCGTAATATATAATCATATTATTACTAGAGTCCGAGCCAGAAAGATTAATTTTTTAAATTTGAGTAAATAAATTGATATTTTTCAAGGTTTTTCAATTCTTCCGTTGCTTCATAATATGATAATGATTTGTAGTATCCGTCACAAAGATGGCCGTAGGCTGCATGTAATATCATTATTCATTTTTATGTATAACACTTAATATGAAGTTGGTAGTAATTATCTACCGTAAATCTATATATGTATAATACATATGAAGTTAGTAGAACAACCGCACCTGTCACTGTCCCAAAGCGCGTTAAGCTGGCAGAAGGGTTACCTACTATAAATCTATATATTTTGTGGCATAAAAGAAAATATAAGTTAAAATATCAGCAAAAAGATAAAACTCAAACATTTTTTTTAATAAATTATTTAATTAATTATAATTTATAGTAATAAAATGAAAAATATTTTAAAATTTTAGTAAAAACGTGTTAAGCTGTGTGTTTGTATAGAATATATTCTTGGTTCTGAAGCAAAAGGTATATTGTTAATGCTGAGTTTAAGCCCTTGTTTACAGATTTGTTAATTTTCCCGTCCTTAAAAAAGGGCGTGGGCCGCCGGTAGAAACGCTGGACAGTGAGGGGAATTTATATCGTTACTTTAGTTAGATTCTAAAAATTTCCATGGTCACTCCGGATGTAGTGAACTCACTATGTAACGAATACTAATTAAACTCGGAATATAGTGAATTTGAGTTCCATCATCGTAATAATTGTTGGCATTGTCTACACAATTGGGTTGCAATGCTTTCAAATATCAAAAACGAATTTAACGATGAATTGTTTAGCGGTAAGGATATTGACAATCTAATAAATGTGTATAGGTGGGATTATTAAAAATTTAAACGAAATGGTGAAAGAAAAGCTGAAATCATAAACAGTTTAAAGAAAGTTACTCCGGAATTTATACACGAGATAAAAAATGAACATTTTCTAAAGTGAAAGTTTCTTTTATTTTCTGATAAAATCAAATTTTTAAAAAATAGATTCAGGTTGAGCTTAAATGCTATGATTATAGCACCAGGAATACCATTTATGTAATGACTTCAAACCCAGTTACAAACGAATACATTGTCAAAAATATAATACTACGATGCTTATATAGTTTACAATATTCATGATTGTAGTAAATATCAAGGAGATAATTACTGGGTAGCTGTTTTTTATCACAAACGAATTTATAAAATTAATTGTCTAGCGGAAATAAAGATATCAACAAAATTAATTATAAAGTTGCTGATGTAGAAATAAATTATTCGATTTCGAATGATTACCAACGTTAAATATCTTGCAAGAGGAGATTTTGGGACAATTTATGAAGTAAACCTGGTTTTATGGACCATGGAAGCGAAATAAAAATAGATAGATGTTGTGTTGAAAACATTACACAATTCAAAGCAAATTACTCAACTTTTATAGATGAGGTAAAGAATGAACAATAGATTAAGACCGCTTTTAAATTCATCTAGTCCTATACTGCAATGCTTATTGACATTGCTTTCACCTTCAATATCTCAATATTACCAGATATGACGTATCTGAAATATGATTGTTCAGATTTATAAGTTGTGAACTGTTCAAATCTAATAAGCAGAGATCGGTTTGGATTTTTAACTCCCGCATGGTTCCTAAAATTAATCATTTTAGCATACTGACATGTATCATTTATTCGCGTAAATTGAACATAATCTCCAGATGTCTTCAACTTCAGCAAGCAAAACACAAAGATATAATGAAAAATGATTTCAAAATGCAATTAATGCAAAGATTAAGAATTCGTGTTATGTCATTACTGCTGTTGCTTCTATATCTAAAGTTGCTTTAATTTTAGTTCTAGCTCTCTTTCAATGGAAGAATAAATTCAATACAGTGGCGCTCAAAGTTATGGAACATCTTAAAGATGCTTATCGCATTTCATCCAAAAAATAAATAAGTAGACTTATTTTTTATTCAAAGATTATTAATGTTTTATAACTAACTTAAAATAAAAATAAGAATAATAAGTTTTATACTAAACAAAATTTCTAAAAAACTAAATATGGATGATGAAGAAGCGGAAAGGAATAAAAGACCAATTTATAATCAATTGGTTGAACGAAAAAACACAAATGGATATGAAAGATGTAATAATGCCGATAAAATAATAGTAGATACTAGGATTATAGAAAGAATAGTTTTTTTTAGTAAGTTATGAATAGCAGAGATAAAATTTGTATACTAGCATGATATAACATGGAACACAGTTATGTAAAAATAAGATAAAGTTCTTGGATAAATAAAGGGAATGCTTAATGAAATGAATGGATGTATTGACTAAAGCTTAAAGCTGTGAAAACACAATAGATACTTGCAATCATATGAAATGCATTGGAAAAGATTCTACAAGCGATGGACGCACTGGCCGAAGTTCATAAGTACCGTTTCGCGTCCGAGTTACAAGATTGCGTGCGTATTTGGCGGACAAGTGTGCATAGTATACTGAAGAAGGAATAGAAACTGCTCGTGTCGTACGTTGATAGTTATAACAGAGTTTGTAAGTGAAATTTTGAAGGGCATCGACGTTGAAAGTATTTTCATCGTGTAATACGATGTAATGTGCTGGTCGCGATGTTCCTTGAATACTGACATGAGAGTATAAATAAAAATCGGAAAGATGTCGGTATGTGATTACTCGATCAAATATTGTTCCAGGAAGACAATTTCCTTTTCCATCAGTATTTACTTCGTCCTTTGCGTATGCACGAAAATGATGTCTTTTACCGACGACAATAAAAGTAACCGGAGGATCATAAGTTTCTCCATCTATATTTTTGAATTCGTTACAAGCCGCTTTAATAGCCATTAATTCATATTCAAGAACCATTTTATATTGACTCTCAGATACACCATCACGATACATGATGATCTTTTTAGGCAAACACCGATTTTTTTCCTTATATTCCGTTAAAAGTTCTTTGACAATTTGACGCATTTCCAAGATTTTCTCTTCTGCCGCATTTTTCTTAATCTTCTCGGTGCCTACTTTTTTCTTTTTTTGTCCGCGGATCCTATAAGTATATCTACTGCCAGCTTGATCAACTGAACCGACAACTGAACAAATTGATGGTTCTTCACCAGTCGGATGTGTAACGTCAGCACCCAAAACCATGAAAGGTTCTTTTGAGAATTCGGAAATTTCAGCCTCATCGAGAATCGAATTAGTTCCACCAAGCTTCAAATTAATTTTCGAAGCAACATTTGCGCAATAAGAAGTGCCTTCTTTGATATTTTCAGCGACAATACATTGCGATAGTATACCCAGGACTGTAGCGGTCGTATATATTATATCACGGTAAAGGCTCTGATTCAGTCTACGATTATAGACTTCACGTGGAAAGTGCTGTTTTTTTCTCTTGTTCATAGTTTGTGGGGGTAGAATAAACATGATCATTTGCGGTTTATTTCTTGAATTATGATATACTTTTTTAATTGTTTCTTTGAAATCTCCATTTGTATTTTCATAAATGATTTGCGGTTTATCCGTCTCTATAACCATTCCTTGATTACGACAAGTCTTAACCAACGTAGCAATGAAGTTTTCGACAGCCTGACGAGGCAAGTATTTCTCTTGAACACAGCACAAGACAAGCCAATATTTCAATGGAACACCACTTGTAATGAATTTTCGTCCACGAAGATTCCAAACTCCCTTATCCGGTATGAATTTTGCACTGTGCTCAGAAGACGAATGATAACTAATAGTCGGCGTAACCAAAATTCGACCGGGAACCTCTGCCATTTGAGTGTTGACTACTACTCCGAAATCCCTAAGTTTTGGATCATTAGGGAAGTCAAACATATGTCCGATACCTCGTTTCATGATAGCTTCAATATTCGCTTTAGGAAGAGCGGTGGAGAAGGATATAATCTTTGCGAGTTGATCGTCATTAAGATTTTTCTTCGAAACACGTTGTCCCTCAATAATTTCACAGCATTCAAGTGGCCAAATTTCCTTTGACTGAATTTCCACCGCATGAGGGTATTTAAGCTCGATATTGTATTTATTTTTAAATTCCTTTACATTTATAGTTTTTTCCGTCAAAATACACCGAATCTGTTGTTGAGTTTTGATTTCTGGTAGATGTAATGGTCTGACTTTCAATCCGGTAAGGACTTGGTGGATTTTTTTTTGTTGTACTTCATTAAAGATTGGAGGCAAATCACAACGGCCGAGAAATTCACACAAGAACGTAACCAAATCTTTTTTCTCGTATAATACAGTGTGAGTATGGTTTACATTTACAAAGAATGATTCTTCCCCGGGACGAACACTTTCGAAGAAACATGACCTTAACTCAAAACCGCCACCTAACGATTTGTGAACATTCGGATCCAAAATTATATTTTTGAATTGGAAATATTTGTTGGAGGGGGTACTATGCATCAAATCATTAAGCGCTTTTAAACTTTCCATATTGAAGAAATCCCAACTAAAAGTTTCCGTTTGCATACAAGTACGAAGTTCGTTGAGATCGAGTTGTCCTTGAGACTTAATTTGCACCAGAAACTTATTTGGCTTGCCACTCAAATCCTGATCATCATTAAGCAGCACCGAACTATTAAAGACGTTATTGAGTGGTTTATTCGTGTATAACGTTTTTTCGTTGTCGAAAAACCCTGAAACGTTTTGAAACAATGCACTTCTTTCGTTTTTTTCCAACTCTTTAAACACTTTACGTTTGATGTCTGTTTTCGGATACTTTGGCTCTCGTTGCGTATTGGAACTTCCTTCAGATTTCTTTATTTCGACCGCGTATCTAAACCATATACCTTCCGGAAGTCTTTCAATTATAAAGTAGTTGACGAAATATACGGCCTCTTGACCACTAATTCCATGGCCAGGTAGTTCATAAGGTAGAATGTCGGTCATTGTTTAAATAATTTTTTATTTTTCTTGTAGGTGTATGCTTGTGGTTATAAGATAGTTGCTTGCTATATTAATTTTTGTCTTTTGCCGGTTGTTAATTGAGAACGATAGGCCAAGTACGATATATATAGTTTATTGTGTTAATTGAGAACGATAAATCGAGTACGATACAATACAACAAGTACGATACATATATATAGTTTTTAAATACGCAGTTTATATTCCGAAGAAAATAAATAATTTCTTTATATTGTGATTTTTCTACACAATTCCTTAGAAAAAGATCAGCAAAACAATCGTTTAAATACTGCGCCAAACAGCGAGCAGCTGATCTTATGACATAATGATCGCAATAGAAACCCAATTTAAGTACTGCGCCAAACAATGAATTTTGGAGTAGCTGATCTTTATGACATAAATCTAATCACAGGCTGACGAGATATAAATTCTTACCCATTACAGAAATTCTAGCTTTGCTTTTAAAACCATAAACATTATAAACAATTGTATTTATAATAAGCTTAAAAAAAAGCAATTGCATCATTCTAATTATAATAAACGTAGTTTTATTTTAATAAATTAATAAAATATCAACGATTGCAGTATTCAAATAATAACGGTAAATGTTTGATCATATAGATTAGGAAATTTCGCAAGGAACATTTTTTGTTAGAACACAAAAGATGGTTTCATAATCAAAATTTCGAGATACGAGCTATCTTTCAAAAATAAACGTTAGCTCAGCAATCTCAGCTAAGAACCTAGCGTTTAATTCTCTTAATGAATTATCAGATTGTACGATTGACATGATTGATAACAATTTTATACAAGATGTGAATTGTTCAATGTGGTTAGCAAATGTAAAGACTCGCTTTATTAATACAGAATTAATAAATAAATACAATGATGGTTAGCAGAGCTAACCGGATACATGATTTTTTTCTATGCTAGTGTCTATAGATACGATTATTTTTCGAACAAAACAAGTCTATCTTATTTATCTTCTGTTTTACTAGCTTCAAATGATTCCTGCGATTCGATCTGGCGATCAAACACCTATTTGATTTGCCCAACAAATTCTTGAGTTTTTCAAGCATAAGATTTTTGTCGAACACACTCTCATTAATGGGAAAAAGTAAATGGTGTTCGCGAACTCAATAATACCTCGACATTCCCATTATCATTGTCATTGCATTCGCCAGTAGTGACTAACTTAATTATGACCCAGTCGACCCCTGTCGAAACGATACCATACATTACATCTTCACGCAAAGCCTCATTGTATGTGCGTTTCTTTTATTACGCTGAGACGAAGCTTGTAACTGAATTGCATTCTGGCCAACACCCTGGTTAATATCCTCCCTTTTAGCCTCGGTAACAACGATAATCGTATCTCCAATCCTGATAACCCAATCCACTGGCCCTTTACCATGGCTTCCATATAACTCATATTCTGGACATACTTTCATTTCACCATCATAGCAAGAGGCAACGCCATGGAGAACGGAAGAAATAAATTCGCGTCTTGTTGCTTCGTTTGCACTAGTGACGTGAATGCAGGTCTTCTGCTTCATAGCTATATCTTCCAAAACGTGCTCCAATACCTTTTCATAAGCGGTTGTGCCGGTTAACTCTCCATCGAACCTGGGGAGATCAATATAACTATCGACTGTTAACCCAAATAACGTCTTGATTTGGGGAATGTACACGACGAAAATGGCTGTTGTGCTATAAACAAACAATTTCTTTTCAATGCTACACTCACAGTTTATAATGATATGCTCATCCTCTGTCCCATCCAGAAATGTGAAACATGTGCGAAGCCGAGACTTCAAAGCTGATAAGGTTATTTGCCCACGGGTTACTGTCCACTGAAACTTTTTTACCTTACGCCCATATGTTGCGGTGCAGTAAACTTCTTTCGTCTCAGCAGAGCGCTGTACGATGATATGTATGTGCTCGTCGGCTGATTTTCGAAAGTGGTAGCAGCCCCTCACCACCAAGCTCCTCCTTGATATTAACGTTTATTTATGTGTTGACGAGCTCAAGTTTCTTGTTTTCTTCTTTGAGGAAATGTCGACTTAATGTCGTTAGGGGAGACGTTCTCAAACTTAGGGTGAAGCTCCTCCTTGATAGCTTTCTTGAGGTGACCAATAGTCTTAACTTTGTTAGTATCAATATCAACTGGAAAAGAATTTTCATAAGGGTTTTCTCCTACAACCAAACAACTGAGAGTGATAGTAGACATGGCGCTTTTATAGAGATATTTGGCTCGGATAAAAAATAGTGTTACGTTCCGGAGTGAGAAATATGCGAATGACAAAAATGCAAGGAATTACAAACGAATTTTGATCTGGTGATTTCCTTTAAATCAAAGAGACAACCAATTGTAAAGTGGAAACTATTAAATTACCAATTAAAAGTCTCCTTTCTCACTTTTTAATCGTGAGAAATTGGATGATCTACGATAGATATCGATGTGTTTGTCTATTTTTTAATTGATCTGTTTTTGATAACTGCTTTTTTTCTTTGAATTCTGTAGAAATTATGTCCTATGTTTTTTAATGCGCGAGTTTAAATAAATCGCTATATGATTGAGCTTTTTCAAATGATTGCAATGACATCGTTGCTCTAATCATTAATAAATTCACGTTTTTCCTTTAAATAAAATAATTATTAAGAAAAAAATTTAATGGGCGTTAGATAGCAGAAAAAAACTTTGAAACAATGCATTTATGATTTCACCCATTAGCAAATTAATTAAATTAATCTAGGAAAAAATAAAGTACAAAAAAGAAATAAAAATTAATTACAGATTAATCAATTTTCTCTATTTTTTCTACTATTGTCTCTCGCTTTTCTCCAATCAATGAAGATGTGATTTCAGATACGATAGATTTTGGAGGTAAAGAAGATGATGCTGTCTTTGTTGGTTGTGCTATTGAATTCGTGTTCATTGCTTGCAATTGTTTTTGTGCAATCATCATTCCAATTGGTATATCATCGTCATCCTCATTATTACTATCATAATGGTTATTATTGAAGGATGGTGTTTGTGTCTTCCAATTGTTGTTATAATTGGTGCGCTGGAATCGATTAACATTGTTTCTTGAAGAGTAATTTTTATACGAGTGAGAAGAGTAACGAGGAACTCGTCTTTGTTGCTGCTGTTGTGATATCGATTGTGAATTTCTATTATTAATATTATCATTATCGTCTCTTCCAACACCAATATACTCTGGATAATTCTCATCATCAAATTCATCAACATAATCACCATTATAGTTATTATCGTCATTTATATCCTCTGAATCGTCTTCATCGCTTACATCATCCTCAAAATCTCCGTCCGTAAATTCACTTTCTGTCGAGTACACTGTACTTCCATCAGTATCATGATACGGATCATTATAATCTTCTGGATTATCACCATCAATACCATTATTACTAATATTATTATTAAGATTATTGTTGCTGTTTCGGTGATTTCGATAATCATGATGTATTCCCAGTTGACGTTCTTCCGAAGAAATATCACGTATTACGTAGCCTCCACTTCTTCCTCGTTTGCCTTCTCTTTCATTACTAGAACGCTGTTGCCGATTATTGTTGTAATGCCGTCGTTGATTATAATAATGGTGAGATGTAGTATTGGATTGCTGTTGTAAATGTTGTGGATTGTATATGTCCCATGGTTTTGGTAAAATTGTCGCAGATGGTTTGTTGTCAGGATCTTTGGGTGGCCATATTCGTGTTTTATCTGTTAAGTAATTGGTAAAAATAATAAATAAGTTGAAAAATATAGAAAAATGCGTAAAGGGGAGATCTTATATCGGCAGTAATAGTATTACTGTGTTGAGGTTATGTAGGGAAACATTTCACACTCTTTTGGTTAGATCGAGTGTCAATTTTGGTGTATTATTATTAAATTTTTTTCTGGATTTAAAAAGATTACTTTGTAATATTTATTAAGTTGTACGAATACATCCAACATCCAGTCATAATCAACATACAAGCTACAAACTTTTTCGTCAAAAGTTTTTTTATTTCTTATTTAATTCGAGACATTTTCGTTACACAATGTACTCCATCTCCAACTCTGATTCTTCTTTGTTCATACCTGCATCTTTTGCAATCGGATAAGACAGTCCACCTTGGATTATCGATTGTGGCATACACCAAAGTATCGGATTGTCACCGAGTATTGATTTAATGTTTGCAAGTAGACCGATGTCGTATGGATATTTGATCTACGAATTATTAAAAGCACATAATTATCGACATAAACATCATTAGAAACTACCAAAAAAAGAAAACAGCAATGAGCAGTTAAAAATACCTCTTTAATTTTCCCACGTCTAACCATCGTTGCGACTTTTTCCTTTTCCCAACTTTCAATGGTAGTCGTATTAGAGCACATACAATAAAAATGATAAATACTCAACGGACCAACACCAAACAATACAGGAAGACACGCAACGAAATTCAGTACGATGAGTATTGTTTTTGTTATGCTTGGTTCGGCTTCTGTGTCGTCGTACTACTAGTAATAAAAGTTTGATGCGCTAGTCAGTGCCTTAATTTTTATAGATCGAAATCGATATGAATCGTAATCTAATGTAAACCACATTCAGTAACTTACCCGAATATACGACGCCTCTTCGATTATGTGAATTGTGGATTTTATTAGCAATGTGAAGTGAAAAATACACGCAACGTCAACCCAGAATATGAAGCGGATAAAGTGTCCGTAGTTGTAGTGTCCGACGCAATTGTTTGTCCATGGACCTTTTGAATTGGTCAATTAATGTATACATTTTTTGTAAAATATTAAAATCAAAATCAAAAAAAAATATACACTAACAATGATGATCCATTTTGAGCACACATCTGTTATTAATAGAATGAAATTATTGAATGAAATTATTAATTGAAAATCATAATATAAAATATATATGAACATATACACATCCACACACCTTTTACAAGTTTTACAATGATGTGATCGTGGTGGCTTATAATTCTTGCATGTTCGACAATATCGTGGTGCACGTGTTGTTTTTTTCATTTCTATTCCATCTTGATCTGGTGATGACGGGGCCTAAAATTTTATCAAGCGAAGTTTTAGTATTCTCATTTCACAAAATTCCTTTAAAAAAACTCATTGTCAATGTCGAATGAAAAATACACACCCAATCAACCGGCACTTTTCCCGGATCAGTCGTACACGTTAAATAATAATTCCAAAATATATTCAACACAAAAAAATTAAATGGCACTAGCACTTTTAGACACTCGATGTTCAAGCCGCCAAGATATTCCCAAAATATAAATATTTGACTGCTGTATGCGATAAAACAAATTAGTAGTATTACGCCAATTACAAAGAGACGACCAGTGTCTCTCATTTTTACTTTTTTTGGATAGTACTTTTTTATTTAATATGAGGTAAATTGTAGAAAAGGTGGATTAAGGAGTGTATTTAGTTCTGGGAATTTGTATAGAAAAAGAAAAAAGACATCTAGATTCAATAGCGAAAAAATGGTGGTTCCTAATCTTGCTAAGCTTTGATACTCTATCTTTACATGCATGAGTATGTGCTTCGGTTGTACGAATTTCTATATCTGCAACAAAACCAGACAAAGTGAACATGTGGCCAGGAAAAATTCAAAAATTCAAAATCTTCCTTACCATATTTATTCATCTCGAATGAAATCGCGGGCAACCCAATGCTGGTGTCACGACTGAAAGGAGTTCGTTTGAAAGGTTGTACCTTCTGTGATTGGCATTGCGGCGAAATGGAGGAAGGGGTTGATGGTCGGACGAGAGTTTGACGGAGGCCCCGGAAAGCGCAATGTTCGCCGCCGCGTTTGTATCTCTTCCTCTTGTGGTGTAGTTTATCCTCCTTTCTGGGCACTGGGGATGCACGCATTCGACGGCTCCATGCAAACGGCCGACTCGATCCTTTCCACCAACATTCCTTCGAGCACGATGGAGAATGACTGGAAAAACAGAATGGGCATGTTTTGGAAGAATCGTACTTGTTGGTAATTGCCACGTTTCCATAGATCCTGTGTTGTGCCCGAATCTGTTTTATTCCTCGTCGAGAATGCCCCTTGATACCGCTGTTGATTCCTTGCCAATGGCCAATGCAGTGGATCAGTGCAGGGTTTGGCGCATTGGGAAGAAGCTGAGCATTGCCTCCTTTCCTGTGCAGTGATTTTGCCATACGCCCTTTTCGTTCGAATCTCCCGCTCTCGTTTCTTCTTTGCTAGTTTTTTTTCGTTGTATTTCCTCGTCTACACCGCGTTTTTGTCTCCGTTGCTGCTTTCTTTGGTGCTTCTTCAAAAAGGTGATTTTTTGACAAGACCCGCAGTGATCTGTAGGGTTTAGGAAGGGGGTCGATATTGAAAGCGTGCAACACTTCGTCATCAGAGCTGTCCTCAATGGACGCAAGCGCTTGAAAGCGGTTGATGCGAGCAAAGATAGATTCAAGAGTACTCGGCATTGTAATGGAAGTCATGAAATAAAAAATATTTCGGCAAAGAAAATGTGTCAGTTCGTGTGATTTTTAAAGGTATACTAATCAAATCACGAGATAAGAAATATAATAACATTTCGAAAAGAAAACCCACATGCGATTTTTCTTGAAATTTCTGATATTAAAATTCTAAATTTCTAACAATTAATATAGTAAAATTTCTCGAACACAGAAAGTTCACATAAGCTAAAGTCAAAATTTTTAATCAGCCTCTTCGTTGTATTAAAAAAGTGTGTATTAAGAAAGTGTAGGTTAGTTAAAAACACATTTTTAAAACTGAATTTTTTCGTTATTACGATAAATCACGTGAAAAGCACTTTTTGGGTAAAAAAACGCAAACGACGATTGAAATAACATGGATAAAAAAATTGAATTAAAGGATCTTTTGGCCACTTTACAGGAGGAGACGGGATATAGTATATTGAAAAAGGAGCTTGATAATAAAAAGAATAAGGTCAAACAACCGTTGCCTCCTCCATTACCGAAAAGAATCCAGGAAAAATTCAACAGGCAGGCAGCGTACGAGGAAACGAAAAAAGAAATATCGAAATGGGAACCGATTGTTAAGCGAAATCGCGAGTCTGATCATTTAGAGTTTTCGAAGAGTTCTAGTGCTGCATCATATCAACTGTCGAATAATACATTGGCTGGTACTTTTAAAGTATGATTTTGTACAAGACATTACATTGTTTTATTGGAATTTCGTTTCCATTGATAAATATTTAATATATAATTTTTTGGACGAATTAGGCGTCCACAGAACTCGAGAAACAAGTTGAACACATACTGGAAGAGAGCGGCTTCAAGGAAAAAGACATTCAACAATATGAGGAATTGGAACTGAATAAACTCACCATCGAAGAAATACAATCGCGTCGCCGTGAACTGCGAATGATGCGTGAACTAATGTTTCGCGAAGATCTCAAAGCGAAGCGAATCGCAAAAATCAAGAGTAAAACATATCACAAGATCAAAAAGAGGGAACGAGAGAAAAATAAATTGAATTTGGAACAATTGAGCCAGCTTGATCCGGAATTAGGTCATCAAGAACAATTGAAATTGGAAGCCGCGCGTGCACAGGAACGAATGACACTTAAACATAAGAATACCAGTCGATGGGCGAAACAGGCACTCAAATATGGTCGACGTAATGATGCAGAGAGTAGACAGGCGATCGTGGAACAGTTGCAGTTGCATGAGAAATTGAAACGGAAGATAAGTGGCTTAGATTCCGATGAAAATGAATCCAATCACAGTGATGATCAAAGTGTTCAAGATTTTGTGAAAGATCTTGAAGATGGTAATTTCACTGATATTATTGATAAAGACAATGAGAATGATGATAAAGACGATGACGATGATGATAAAGATGGTTTCTCGTCAGCTCATAATAAGGATGAAGATCAGTCAGTAAAAGGGGATAATTTGGGTCGAAGAATCGACGGTAATCCTGGAAGAATGGTTTTTGGAAGTAATACATCATTAAAGGTTTGTTTCCAACTAGATTGTTGACCTTCGAGATGTAATGTTGAGATTAATCTGTTATACATTTGCAGAATCAAGGAACGACCTCCAAGACTATTGATACTGAGAAATTGATACAAGTAATTTAATATTTCATTAATTTTTGAGTTATTATAACCTTATATATATATATATATATATATATTTAAATTGTCATTTTATTCTCCTACAGTTTAATAAATCATCAGAGCTCGTTAATTCTTCCAAAACACCTGACAAGATTAAGCAGCACCCGAAAAATTCAAACAACGATACCAATTCAGACCAAGAAATCGATGATGATAATAACCCATGGCTTCAAACAGAAGTATCGTCTAAGATCTCTACATCCAAAAATAAATCAAAGGTCAACAAAGATACTCAGAAATCCGAAAAATCCGTCATAAAAATAAAAAAAAAGAAGCGAAAATTACACGATGATGAAGAAATTTTGAATGATGTTGAGATTGATTTAGATAAAGTGTTGACGATGATGTCCGCTGGTCAAAATTCTGGTGAGTAAATTTTTGATATTTTATTTTTTTTTTGATTGATAGAATTGATTATATTTATAATTTTCGCAGATACTACCTCGCAAGTATCAAAGAAAAAAAAATCAACTGAAAGTCTATCCACTACCACTGCTATTGATAATTTCGCGTCACTTGACCAATATGATGACGACGACTATTTTGATAACAATAAAACGCCAATAGGATTCTCACAACGAGAATTAGTCGCACGTGCATTTGCTAATGATAATGTCGTTGAAGTAACTACACAATATTTATTTTTTATTTCTCTTTAATTATTCGAATATTTTGTGCTTTCTAAAATGTGATTTTTAGGAATTTGAAGAAGAAAAACTTGCTACAATAGATGAAGACGCGCCAAAAGAAAAAGATTTGACGTTACCTGGATGGGTGTGTAACAGTGTTTTATATTTTAATAATATGCGGCAAAATACTGATGAATAGTTGCTATTAGGGATCTTGGGCGGGTAAAGGCGTAAAGAAGAGATTGACGAAAAACAACGATTTCCGCGTAATTCAGAAACCCGTACATGGGGAAGGAATCGAAATGTCGAAAAGAAAAGATGCAAATTTGAAACATGTGATAATCAATGAGAAACGAATTAAAAAGGTTATCTTTTTCTTTATGATAAATAGTCTATTTTCATTTTTTATTATTTATTGATATGTTAATTCAAAAAAAGGCAACTAAATATCTTGCCACGCAAGTTCCATATCCATATGAAACGCGCGAGCAATATGAACGCAGTCTACGAAATCCGCTGGGCAAAGAATGGAATACTTACGAAGTATTCCAGAAGATGGTTAAACCACGAGTCATTACAAAGATGGGTACTATTATCGACCCACCGGAGAAACCGGAGACATGATTTTAGTATTAGAATTAAAACATCACACGATATTAATCTGTGTTCTGATTGGTCAAATATGTGAATCTATAATAAAAATTTGTTTCCCTTAACACTTTACTTCAAACATTTGTTCTACTTAATATAATGATAGAATTGTAAAGATTTTAATGCTTTTTATCTGTATGTTATTTCTTCAACACTTTTATTTTATAATAATAAAGTGAGGTCCTATATACCATTTTTCTTGATCAAACCTTCTTTATAAAAAGATATTTGGTCAACAAGATTGTATGTAAAGTTATGCTCACGCTAAATGTTTTTGATTAGGTAATTACCACGCCTACATTAAGATCTATCATTATCAATAAAACTCCACATTAAGCAAAATCTAAATTAGGTAATAAAAAGTCCTGTAAGGGAATAGGCAGCCTAAGCTGACTTCTTTTTTTAAGATATCGAAGAAGAATATTGTGAGCACCATTAATATCTCTATCGAGCTTTGTTTTATATTGAGGATAGCAAAATATCTTAGATCCACCTAGCTATCTATGAATATAATCACAGAATTCACAAGTTTTGCTTGTGTATTCTATTACTACTTGACACATGTCTTATGAATCAGATGCTATTGAAAATGATAATGTAATCATGTACACATAACTCAAGCAGTCTTGGAATTAATATGTCATTGGAATATTATATGATAATTTTCATAGAGTTATTTAGCCAACTTATAATGACAATTATTTATAAGATAATGAATTCTCTTGTAAATATATAATATAATATAATATAAATTTATTAATTGAAAGTAATATCTATATTAAATTATAAATAAATATTAAATAAATAAATAAATTAATAAATAAATTTTATCTGTAATATTTTTTTTATAAATATAATTATATTTATTTTAAAGCTTATTATATATATAACTTAGTTAATAAATTTAATCAATATCATTTTTTTTCTATTTAATAGCTATTTTACTTGAATTATAACTAGAAATATGCCTATGCACATTATGTATATAGTTACTAATCAATATCATAAATGTCTATACATAATTATACATATGGTTAAGTTTATAAATCATTATCAATTAAGATATTTATGCTTAGTAAATAATGATAAACCAACACATTTATACAGAATATATATAATGATAATGATTATATCTACATCTTTATTATTATATATATTTTATCATTATGACTTCTCAAAGTTCTATATGAGAATATTTTAATTAAATTGGTCATATTGCTGGATTTTAATAATAACATGCAGAATGTAAATACTGTAAAAATCCCAAATATCAATGTAATAATTCAGTAATTTGGTGTAAGTTATATCTGCGCATATATTTAAATATCTCAATTGAAGTTAAACTATTATTTTTTGATATGAGCTTTGAAAATCCAGAAATTATTAATACAAGTTCATTTAATACCAATTCGTCTACAGGAAACATATAATTAAATATTAATACAATATCAAATACTGATTTTATCAATATAATTAATTCAAATATTAATATAATTACTAGTCCAATAAATGCAATTAATCTTATTAATAATCAATAACTACAAAATATATAAAATATATAAAATGGTAATATTAATAATTTTGTTAATAAAATTTCAAATTCTGAGCAAGAGGAAAATAAAAAAGCATTTGCAGAAGCCATTTTTAGATATGAATTATAATTATCACTTTCTGAAATAGAACCATTAAAGAATTAGGTCAAAAAAATACATTTAGTATTAAAGCTTCTATTATATAAAAAAAATATTAAATTGATTACTTAATGAAGTATATCAAAATACTAAAAATAAAGTAGAAAATTATATAAATAATGCTGAATATGTTTGTTCTATTTGTGATGAATGATAAATTATATTTATTATTTGTATTTATTATAAAATTTTATTATTATTCTAATTAATATTATAATTATAGATCGAATATTATTCAAGAATACTAGTCTAATTTCATTTTAACTATACCAATATCAATATTTGTTTTAGCTAAATCTACAGGTGAAATTGAACAAAATACAATAAATATTTTTACAAATATGGATGAAATAATAAGTACAATTGATACAGGAAAATTATCAGCTGTAATTATAGATAATGCTTCAGTAATGAAGTCTGCCTGGAGAATTTTAGCTATCAAGTATCCAAATATTATTTTTATCAGATATTTAGCATATGCACTTAATTTATTAATTAATGATATTATGAAACTTAATTGGACAAAAAATATAATGTCAAAAGCTAAAGAAATAATTAAATATTTCAAATCTCATCATATTCTAGTAGTAATTTTAAAATGACATCAAAAAATAACTTATGAAAATACTTGAAATACACTTAAACTTCTAGCAAAAACTTGATAGAGATCTAGTGCAGCTTGTCTTACATCACTTAAAACAAATTAGTTAGCTCTTGAATTAGCTACTCATGAAATTTTAACCAATTCAAATATAATAATAAATGAATCAATTAAAAATAATATATTAAATGAAGATTTTTAGAAGAATATTACAGAACTTCTTGTAATTTTTAAAGAAATTGCTAAAGAAATTACAATTTTTGAAAGTAATACTTCAAAACTTTCTTATTTTTATAAATGGTATAAAGCTTTAAAAAATTTAAAAGATGAGTTATTAAATATTATAATATATTAAAATTAATATTGATTAATAATTATATTTATAACTTCATTAACTATTTCAAATTCATCTATAGTAATACAAATAGATGAAATATTAACTGCAAGATGAGAAAAAATTTATAATCCAATTATGCTAGTTACTTATTTATTGGATTCATAATTTTTTGAAAAATGATTACCAAATGATAGCATGAATGAAATCTTAACTTTTATTAATAATTATTATCCTGATAATAATTATTATTAGAAGTCAACTTATATAATACAAAGCAAAATCAGATCTTTTCAGTAATATATTAGCATGGGAGTGTATTGATAATATTGATCTAATTACTTGATGAATTGCAAATTTTACACAAATAGTACCTAAATTAATACAATTAGCATAATATATCTTAACAATTCCAACATTATCTGCAGCTTCTGAACATAATTGGTCAGCTTTTGCAAATATTAACAATAAAAAAAGAAATCAGTTAAGTAGTAAGCATGTTTTTAAATTAGTTTATATTTATAGTAATTATAAATTACAAACATCTCCAGATAATCAAAAAAAAATTGTCAAAAAAAGTATTAATAATAAAATAAGTGTTAATCAATATTATATTGAAAATGAAAGTGATGAAAGTAAATATCAGGATAATAATGAAAGTGAATATCAGGATGATAATAATAATGAATAATTTAATATATTAGATAATAGTGATGATATATTAGAAATATCAAGTAATAGTGATAATTATTAATTAATATATATAATAATTATAGAAAATAAAAATTATCATTAATTTTTATGAATTTGTGTTGTGTATTTGATTGATTACTATATATATATATATAGATTATTATGTATATTACATATATATTATATGTATATATATACTATATATATAGTACACATAGTATACATAGTAATAAACTATGCATGCATTTATCTATCTCTAATTATAACTAGTTATAAATATATATATATCTGAATCTAAAATAATTACTTTTAATTCTTTTTATTAAATTATTAAATATATAAATTTTATTAAAGTTTTCTATTATATTACTTAAAATGATAATAATAATAATATTATTATTATATATTATAAAAAATCAAAAAATTATTAGTGAAAATAACATAATTATGTTATTTCTACTTAGTCTAGGTTATTCCTACTCAGATATAATAATAAAATCACATGTATATCATCATTTGAGTGACAATTAGTTCATGAGTTCATCATCATACTTAGGTACCCATGATCTATAAAAAATATGATGACAAATTTATATTCACATCATCACACTTAGATATCTCATGATCTATAAAAAATGTGTTAATGATACATTCAGTCACGTATCATCATTTGCAGGTCTGATATGAGGGTTATGTCCAAATCTGACATGTAGTACCTTAGCTTTTTGATTAATTCCTTGATAAAGGCCAGATTTAAGATATATAGTACTGAAATAGTATTCATATTCTGGCTTTGTATGATACACTTAAATATTAATTGAGAATGAGATACGTAGTGCCAAATTATTAACTGTTATAATTCATTCAAATATCATCTAATGATGAGACATGTAGTGTCAAATTATTACCTATTATATTATTTGAGTATGAGACATATAGTGCTGAATTATTATCCTTATTTGGTAATTCATCAAAGCATAATTTTATAATATATATATATCTGTAATAATTTTACTTTGATATCCTACCAATTTTTATAAAATATTATCCCTATTTGGTAACTTATCAAAGTATAATTTTATAATATATATAGTATATATCTGTAATAATTTTACTTTGGTATCCTACTGATTTTTATAAAATGTTATCTCTATTTGGTAACCTACCAAAGCATAATTTTATAATATATATATCTGTAATAATTTTACTTTAATATCCTACTAATTTTTTTTAAATTATATATCTAATCATATTCTATTATTCATCAAACCTTGATCCATAAATTTTAATACTTTAATGTCTTACTTTTTAGAATACTTTGATGTCTTACTTTTTTAGAGTATGTGAAATATATCTTAAAATATATTACATGTATATTACTTATCTAGAACTGCATCTTGATCAAAATTGCATGATACAAAAATCTCTTTATATGATCCAGGTATCAGAATATTAATTTTTTATTTGAATTTTTTCTCTTATTTATTATAAGAAATGATAAAAAACTCCCCTACCTGAGATAAATAACTAATTAAATGTAATAATCTCTCTTCTCCAGAAATTACTACTAAAACTAGATGATATTGTCTTAGTACCTTATGCTTGCTTTATTGAAAGATTTATAACAATTATACATATTTAATAATTGCTAAAGATTTATTTTTCAGCTCTTTTTTATGTGGAGTAGTAGGAACTTTCATTTTAACCTTAAAATTTCACTTATATTTTAAGAAATCGGCCTTACTCATACTCTTGCACTCTTTTTTTCAATAATTGAAAACTCATTTTATATAATATATTTTTAAAAAATCAGCAAAAAAATATATCTGATAATATATTTAGTCATGTATCATTATGCTATATACATATTATCAGATCATGTTATTACAAGTTTTTTTAAGCACTTCTGATTTTTCTGTCATTTTCTCTAGCTTTTTCTAGTAATAATGTTTCATATTTTAATACTTACCACCATATCTTATACATATTGCCAATATAAAAAAAGTTAACTTACCATACTTTTTACATGGTGTACATATAGAAGAATTCCTATTAATATGACAGTCTTCAATTTCATATTTCTCATTATATACTTTTTCATCACCAAATAGATCAACCATATTTATGCTAAATTCTTTAATAATATATATCACATAGAATATTTAATAGAAAAATTAATGCAATTGAAATATGTTATATATATGCTAGATATGTAAGCATTCTTACTCCATGAGTTAACCAAAAAAATGACTTGAAAATTATATTAAAAGCTTGTAATAAGTATTTTACTAATAGCCCAATATTAGTGATACTATACAATAATTTTTTTTTCGTACATAAATAATATCCAAGTTTAAATAGATATTTACCTGATCCACATATCTCACAATTAATCACTTTTTTTATAATCCTTTAGAGTCACTTCTTCAGATCTGTGAAGTAATGACACTTCAAGTCTACTTATATTTTTGCATCTTACAAATCACACAACTGCAATAATTAATAGAGCAAGAAAAATATATGCCAATAGCAGTAATATTAAAGTGCTTGCCATAGTAGGAAGAGGCAAAGCCTCAAGACTAGGTCTCATTACTCCTATTCCTTCTACTGGAATTTGAGAATATGATTCAATCAATAATGATATATATGTTTTATCACTAGTTTCACTATTATTATCCTATTGTGCAAGGTATGGAGTCACATTCAGTATTTCTTGAAGTATATTATTATTAGTTTTGCTAATATCAATTTTATTATTACTTTCCTTGAAGTTGGCCTCAGTATCATTTTTTGATAGTTTGGTAATTTTATCATTAGTATATATCAAGATATCATTATCAATTTTTTCAGCTTATTCCATACTTTTTCTGCATATAAAATACTTAGATTTTTGCTAGATAAGATATAGTCTCAAATCACTAATTTCTCATTAATTACAAATATATCATCAAGTTTAGTTATGGAACTTTATTTCTCACACAGCATATTTTTTTTGTCATCTCTACTACTTATTACAGAGCAGGTCATATTATAGAACAATGATACTTGTGTACCTAGGTGATTCTCTGAATCATAAATCAAAGAGCCTATAGATCCTGATATATTCTCAGATTTCAGATGCTCTAATTCACTAATTTTTAAAGCTAATTCAACTATCTTAGACTTGAGAGACTCAATTTCAGACCCTTTCTTTAATAAGTCCTTCTGAGATAAATCTAACTTATCTTTCAATAATTTTATCTCATTCTAAAGTGATTTAATCTCCTCTAATTTTATAACATGCTTAGCCTTGAATTTCACAAGAGATATATCTTTACAAGTATTTTCAATCTATAGACATCTGGTCTCTTTAATAAGTTCCAGATCATGAGTGCGTAATTTCTGGATCTTAGTATTAGCCTCTCCTAGTTTTTTACTCCACTTCTTTTTATCCTGATCTTATTCCTTTCTTTCTTGATTGAAATCCTACTCTTGCTTTAATTGATCAGCTCTTAATAATTTATTGCAAGTATTTAGATTGGATATAATTTTTGTAGCATAATATAATTCTTCATTAATATCCATATTAATATCCCTACTAAAAAATAAATTAAATATAATTAGCAAAGTTAAATATATGCCAAAGACACTAGCTCTACTATACATATATATTGAGCTTGATATATTATATGAAATATATGTGATATTTGTAACAAATAGAATATATAAATATAATGGATTAAAATGTCTATTTTAAATGAGTATTGGACCCATATATTTAATATATTACATTTTTTTGATATATTTTATATTTTTTACTAGATATAAATATCTTATATTTTTAAAATAACAAAAAGAATAAAGTACTTATCACTATGATTAGAGTACGTATGAAATGTGATGCATCTTAATTTACCTCCAATGATTATTTTTATATTATGCAATGCCATGATATAAAGTCAAGATACAAAATTTTAAAGGAGTTATTAGATAAATATAAACATCATCAAAATATATTTATCAGATTTGGAGAGAGAAAGAAGCTAATAAAATTCTCTGGAACTAACCTATATTCCACTCATATGATAATGATGATGATGAATCAAATCAAAATACTAAGTGTCTTGGTGTAAATCAGCTTCCAGCTGTCACTAACTCCTCTAATATATCTAATTCTACCATGAATATCCTCCATATAGAATCTCAACCTTTAAATAATGTATCAGTAGACTCTTCAAGCTATTGCTTTGCAATAGAGCTAGCACAACTAAATAAGCAAACAAAAATAAAGAAATCCAAGCCCAATCAAATATCTAATCTACTTGTTATTTTCAAGGACTCAACAGAAAAAATAAATACAAATACAGTTACCTAATTTAGATGTGCAGTAGGTGAAGATAGAAATTTAGCAAATTCAGAGTATAAGATTGATGAGACATAGACTCTAAACTTTATCTATTCTTCTTTCTATTTTTTTCCATATAATATTTAATAAGAGTATTGAGATTGACAATAATTTTAGTTGCATTATGCATTTCTTTCACATATCTCTCACAATTCATGTATTTTTTTTAAAGTCAAATTATCAAAATCTAGATTAAAACCTATAAGAGCATACCATTCTTCCAATGGATCATTATTGCTCTCATTACTATCCACCTCTTGAGAAATTTAATTGGATATCAAAGGCTTATCATCTTGAGATACAGTAGTGCAGTTTATTTCAAGCTTATTCTTGACTTTATGCATAGTTACTGGAAAATATGATCCTTCCCATTGAAAGAAATTTTTAATTCATCTTTTTTCCAATCTATAGCACATTTATATTTCTTGAGAAATGAGTTTGAAAATATTAATATTGATTTAGAAATACGTATAACTACAAAATCTTCATATATAGTAAAATCTGGAGGAAATGTTATTAGAAAATTATGAGCAATACCTATAGATTCTATTGGAACTATTGCAACATCACTAAGATCATATTTTTCTGATTTATCAATTGGCCAATTTACACATTTAATAATATTTTCTGATATAATTAGAGGTTTAGCCCCATTATCAAGTACTAATACTGGAATTTTTAAGCATTTGATTTTACATGATATAGTTGCAATACTTGTGTCAGGTTCTTTTTGATAAACAAAATCTATCTCCATAGAATTGTCCAATATCTCCTCTTCACCATCTAATTCTAATATCTCTGTTATTGATTCTTGATAATTTACAAAATCTGAAGTAGTTAAGTATTTATCTTCAGATTTAAGTTTTTCTAACTGATGTGAGAGTAAGATCTTTTCAAGTATATCTAATAAAATTTAATGAATATTTTGCTCAAAGATAATCATTTTATTTTGAGACTTACTAGAGGTGGCAATACCTTTCTGTTTAGTCTTATGAGATTTAGGTATTTTCTTAGAGGATGATCTATCCTTCTGCTTTACTTTTTTTTTTTGAATTAATAGTATTAATAATTTTCATGATTTCAGTTTTAGTTAAGTTATTCATAGAATCAGATTCCAATTCAGAACCAGTTTTAGAGTCAGAGTTGGAATCATTATTTGAAGAGTTAATATCAAACTTAGAATCTGAATCTATAGAAATCTTATTGATATTACCTTTCTTCTTGGATCTGTTCTTGAATTTTCTTTTCTGAGTATACTTGCAAGAATTATGTCCAGTCCTATTGCAATTTGAGTATCTGTATTGAGATGTTTTCTTAATCTCCTTCTTGATCTGTCTAGATATAGCCTTATTTATTGACAACTTACTCATATGATTAGCCAGTTCTTCATCTAAGTTGACTTCAATATTTTTTGATGCATTCCCTTCATTTTTCTTAGGCAAGAAAGAAGAAAATTTATTAATGACTCCTTTAGTAATTGTATCTATTAATGATTGTAAAGTAAATGGATCTGTTAAAGTACTAAGACAATCTGTTACTTCATCTATTCAAAACCATTCTTGATCATTTAACTGCAAATTTGGATCTCTATAAATTTTATCTGGATCCATTTGACTAGGCCATACCAACTGTCTATCTTGCAATTGAGAAATAGATTGTGTAGAAATAGATTGAGATTACTCAGATAATATCATAAATTTTACCAAGTTTCTGACTTCAGCTTCAGTCATACCTGTATTGCTTGAATAATTATTCTTTCTATGACCTTTACTGAATGATATTAAATCTGAGTTTGAATATAGATAAGCTTCAAATAATTGTTCTGCTGTATATCTTTTAATTTTTTCAAGTTTCAGAAGTAACTTATCTGAAGATTTTTCAATTCCTAAATGACAAACTTCCATCTGGTTAGTGGGTAAAAGTTCACAAAGAAATTGTAATTGAATTTATTATTCATCAATATCAGTAAGCCTAGCTAATCTATGTAAATTAGAATATAAATAGCCAACGGGATCACTTTCTTGAACTGTTAAACCAAAAAGTACTTGCTGTTTCTCTGCAGTAACTGTAGGATAATTAGTTTTAAACCAGTATAATACTTGTTTGAGTCAAATACTAGATACAATTACAGTATTATCTGTATTAGTATTGGATGTATTGGATAAGTGATTAGTTAATTGTCCATCAGCAAAAGACCAATCTTCATCAAATACTGTATGAGCTAGAATTACAATATTACCATTCTGCCTATTTGCACAATTTAAGACCTATACTTTAATTTGACTAGCATTTCTTCCTTGAATACCAGTTAAATTTGCTTGCATTATATTATCAAGTAAATTTCTCAATTCCTAATTTTTTCTGTGGATGATTCTTTCATACTAATTTTTAGAATCATCTTTGAGAGATGCTATAAAAACATCATGAGTATTAATTCTATTAGTATGTCCAGCCCCTATATCTATTTCAGAAACTACAAGCCATAATCTAAATTCTTCAATATATTCTTCAGGATCTTCAGTAGGATATCTATAAAATTTTTTTAATTCATAACTCATCATACCTGTTTGATTATTATTATGATTCTGTGATATATTATTCTGTAGTAATAAAATTTGGGCTTGTAAATTTAAAATTAATTGCTATAAATTATACTCTCTATTTTTCCACTTGATATGACTTGCCTTTTGATCCTTGAATTTATTGTAATATTTATCAAAGAGCTGATCTTGATTATATTCTAATAATCCTTTATCAGCCTGGTATTGTTGTAGCTTTTGTTATAAATAATGAATAAATATCTTATAAATAATTTTAAGAATGTGTTTGAGTTTTGATTATTCTTCTAATGCCAAGATAATATTATATCACAAATACCCTCACATATTATATCTTTGTTGTAAATCTCTACTATTAGTATGGTATCACTATAATAATAATTGAATAGTGAATTTTTCTCGAATTAATTCACTAATACGTCTATTTTTATCATGATATGAGAACTATCAGTGACAATATTTTCTCTGTTCATTATTATAAGCTGTAATCATCAAAATAAGATTATTCTGATAATTGTCACACTTATAAGTAAGTTGGTTAACTTGATTTTATAAATTATATCACTCTTGGATAATTTGATTAACTTGATTCTGTAAGTTATCTCATTCTTGAGTAATCTGATTAACTTGGTCCTGAAAATTATTTTGGGTAAACTGATTAACTTGATTTTGCAAAACAATATTCTGTTATCTATAGAAATTGACATCCTGCTGTAGCTGGACTATCTGATTATTGCTATCATCCCATTAAGCTATAATAGTATTTATATCCTGGTATGCAGATTGATAATTAAGACAAATAGTATTTAAGAAATCTTTAATATCATTTATAATATTTATAGGATTATTTAACAGTATTCCAGCATCTCAGATGTGATTTTCAATATAATTCAAGTCTTGATCAATTTGTATAAAAAGGTCAAGATTCATCATATCTATATCTTCTTCTGAATTATATAAACTTGAAGAGCTTTTTCTTGAAGAAATAACTTTGAATCTATATCTTAGATTTTGAACTCGCTTTTCCGATTCTTGTAATTGCTTTTCTATACTATCAATATAAGATATCTTGTCTCAGACCTTCTTTTTAGCTTGATATAAGCTTTTTTTAAGAGATAATATTTCTGATCTCAACTTCACTTTTTCTTCCTCCAAAACATTTTCAAGCTATTTTAGTTCTTTATTGAGAGATTGAATTTCATTCTCACATCAGGTATATTTACATTTCAGATCCTTTATATATTTCTCATTTAACTTATTGATAGCTATCTCCAATTATAATATCTCCTGGAGTTCTTGATTAATTTGTTCCAGCTCAAATTTTTTATCTGTAGCTGATCTATAAGTTATTTAATTGGAAGATTGAGATCTATGAAATACCATGATTATTACAAAGTAATAAGACTCTGTCTCTATTTTTTATGACATATTATATTATCTTATCTCTTAACTTTGCTATAATAAGTAATATTAAAAATGAGCAGATTGAGCAAGCTTATTATTAGAATTGATTCAGACAAGAAGTTAAACTTAATTTGTAAATTGCTTTTTTATCAATCTACTGGTTACCATTCCAACTCTCAAAAGCTGTATAATACTATCAAAAATAAAGGATATAACTTCCTATATAAAAAAATTTATGAATAATTATATAATCAGAATAAATAGCAAAAGTATGCCCCATCACTAAAAAATACTTCATGGGTTAATTATGGTAAAATTAGTTATCCAAATTATATGTATATGTATAATTTGCTACGTCTTATAAATAATACAGTTAATAAAAAGACATACAAATAGACACTTACTATTATAGATGTCATATCACGTTTTAAATACACCATTCCCCTAATATTAAAGAATAGTTCTGAAGTTGCTAAAGTATTTAAGAAAATTTATGATAATCCAAATAATTCTCTTATGTATCTGACACTTTTACAATATGATGATGATAAAGAATTCATGGGTGAAACTGCTTGATTAATAGAAGTGCATAATATCACAATTCAAGTAATTGATACTTATAGTCATTGTGGATTAGCTCTTGTAGAATAATTTAATAAGATGTTAGTAGAGATGCTTTATAAAATTTAATATATCATTAAATCAATATCTAAAAATCCTAAATTAATAAGAGAGTGGGTCATGTATTTGCCAGAAGTAATAGATTATCTTAATAATTATCTGACATATCTCATTCAAGTTTCAGGTTTATCAAAATGGGGTTTAGCTCTAGCAAAAGCTATTAAATTGAAATGAGTAGAATCTAGATTATCTACAAAGTATAAGCATCCTATTGGAAAAGATAAGAAAAATAAGTTAAAAAAGGAGAATAGTATTTGTTATCTGCTTGCTAATACCAAATGGAAAGGAGATATAGAGAATCAGAAAAGGATGATGGATCCCACATTCAGTCTAAGCATTCATAAAATTTAAAAAATTATTATAATGAAGAATGAGCCAATTTTATATTATCTCAGAGATGATAATGATAAATATCCTTCAAAGTGGGAGTTTATACGTGAAGAGCTCATGCACATAGATCTAGAAAAACTTTAATATCTGTCTCAAAGTATATTAAAAGAAAATACTTGCTCCAGATCTGTTAATTTTATTTGTATTATTAATAAAATAATCAAGACTTAATAATATATCAAGAAGCATGGCAGAAAATATCTTGGTAAAACTAGCTAAATAAATAATTTTGATATATATCTCTGGTTCTGTGAAAACAGAAACCATCAGTGAGAACATCCATATATCAGAAAATTTTTTAGAGTAATTTATATCGATTTTTATTATTAGTTATATATCAATATATATTAGAGTTATCAATGTATATTGAAATAGATATTTGATATATATTAATATATATCAGAGTTATCGATGTATATTATTTAACAAAGTATATTATTAAATATCATTGTTTAATGAAGTATATCATTAAATATCATTATTTTATAATATATATCATTAAATATCATTGTTTTATAATATATATTATTAAATATTATTGTTTTATGATATATATCATTAAATATTATTATATATTATTAAATATTATTATTTTATGATATATATTATTAAATATTATTATTTAACAGACTAGATTATTAAATAT
>CAJVPS010000245.1:0-29587 GCA_910591765.1 Ambispora leptoticha | reverse complement strand
TCATAATAGATTATATTTTGATTAAAAAGATTCTTGATAGCTTTCCTATATGCAAAAGCTTAGATTTGGCATTTGTTATCTCTATTTGGAAAAGGTTTAGTTACAAAAGCTTTGTTTGGCATTTGTTATCCTTGATTTATTTGGTATTGGTTATCTTAATCTAGTTTGCATTTATTACAATTGTTTTAAGCATTGATTACTTAATTTTTAATATTATCTCTTAGTTTAGTACTCATGATCACAACTTCATTTTATAATTTTATTCTATTTTGTTTTTGCCTTGTATTGATATAATATTCGTAAGTATTAGCATTAGAAAACCTTTAGAATAATAGTAATCCTCTTTACCTTTATAAATAATTCAGTCTTTGCTCTCAAAACTTATTATAAACTATATTCATGATAAAATCTATCTTTTAGAGTATAGTTTGTAATAATAAACTATTTATTTTTTATCACTTTCAAATAAATAAGCTAATAGAAAAACTAAATTAAACTTTATTTACTTTATTATTAAAATATATTTAGCTTTATAAAAAAGATTAGAACTATTATCTTTTATTAATATTATTCATTTATAAAATAATAAAATAATTTTATTTGAACTCTTTCAACTGATATATAATTAACTGATAATTATATTATTAGATATAAATTAAAAGATTTTAATAATCTAATTTTTAAAAAAGTTCTCATCAAAAAAATAATCAAGAAACTTGAAATTATATGAGAATTAACTCTTAATAATATTCAAAAAGAATAATCTAGACAAAAAAATAATATAATAAAAAATAAAAGTCAATAGTTTTTTAAATAGGACAGAAAGTATTAATGAAATAAATAGAAACTTAACATTAATATTATAATAAATTTGATAAAAAATAAAAAGATTCATTTTATATTCATGAAGCTTATAATAAAAATACTTATAAATTCCAAAGTATAAATAAAAAAATCTTGAAAAACAAAAAGTTATATATTAAGTTTAATAATCTAAAGCTAGTTATTATAATTAATAATAATTAAAGATTTATAGAGTAAATCTCTTAAAGTTAAGAGTTTTGTAACTAATTAATTATTATAAATAGTATAATACATAATATATAATATAGTTAATAATTATTTCTAAATTAAATATACAAGAAATTAATAATAATTAATTTAATTTATTTATAATTTTATTTTATTATTTATATTTAGTTTTATTTATTTATTAATTTAGTCATATATATTATATTTAATTTATTATTTTATTAGATTAATAATTTTCTAATTAGTTATTATTAGTTTTTTTCTTTAATATTTTGCTAATTTTAATTTTTAATTACTTTATATTTAATTTAAAAAAGTTCTTAATAATAATTCTTTTAAGATTTTATTTATTTTTAGGTAAATTAGATAAAATATTATATTAAAAATAATTTATAATTAGTATAACAAGAAAATATTATATATAAAGAATTAAGAAGTAATCAAAAAGAATAATTAAGTTTGATAAAAGTAGTTAATTACTAAGTTAAGAATAGTTAATTAGTATTTTCTTATAATAAATATATATATTTATTATATATCTTATTTTTATTTTCTTTTATTTTATTAAGAGAGTATTTTATTAAAAGTGAAACTTATATAAATTATCTTATTAAGAAGATAATCAATTATTATAAATTCTTCAAAATTAAAAAATAAATAATTACTATAAATACAATTAAAGATGGCTCCTCAACTGTTGCAATGTGGTGATAAATAAAGCATCACCTAGTTACAACTTATAAAATTTTAGTATTGCAACATGTTGTAACAGGTAATAAATAAGTGTCACATACTTGCTGCACCATCTTTAAATACAATTACTATTATTATTTTAAATTATTTGTATATATATAAACTTAAAATGATAATAATATATATATTTTTTTTAAAAAAAATAATTAAATTATAAAAATAATAATTTATAAAAAATTTAAAATAAATATTTATTTTTAAAAAATAATTTTTTTATAAATTTTATTATAAAATATTTTTAAATTAATTTTTATTTTCTAATTAAAATAATATAATTAAATATTTCTTTTTGAATTTTTGAATTATTATTAATTATAATTAAAAATAAAAGCTTTTTATAAGTTAGCTTAAATTAATTTAAAAGCTTAAAAAATTAGCTAGCTAATTTAATTAGCTTAAGTTAACTTGAATTTTAATTTTTGAATTTCATAAAAAAATATTATTAAAATTAAAATTTTATTAATAAATTTAATTTTTTATATAATTTTACTTAAAATTATAAATTTTATTTTTTTTATAAATTTTTAAAATATTTATATTCAATATTTGAAATTAAATTAATATATAAAAGTTTAAACATAATTTGACTTAAAATTAAACTATAAATTAATTAAATTTATAATAAAAATACTTATTAAAATTTATAAATTTTAATAGATAATATAATATTAAAATTAAAATACTATATAATATATTTTTATTATTATAATACTTTTTAATAATATGACAAATTTATTAAATATTAAATTATTAATTAAATATTAATATATAATCTAATATAATTTTTGAATTTTAATATTTTTTAAAATAATTTTAATAAATATTCTTATTTATAAATTAGCTTAATTTTCTTTTTTATATTATAAAAATACTTATTGTATTATAAATAATATAATTTTACAAGAAATATTTTATTAAATATAAAAGTAATTATATATAAAATTTTAAAATATAAATTATTTTTCAAAAATAATATTTATTTTAAACTTTTTATTATATATTATTCTTATAATATATCTTTTTTTATATTATTTAATTAAATATTAAAATAATTATATAATATTATTAATATATAAATATAATTAAATTTTATAATTTTTTTAATATTAATAACTATTTATATTCTTATTAAAAGTTTATAATAATATTAAATTAAAATTAATAAATTTCAAATTTTTAACAAGTTAAATTTAACTTAAAAAAATAAAAAAGTATTATAATATAAATTAATCTTAAATTATTAATTAAAAATATTAGAAATATAATTCTATTTTCATATTTTTATTTTAATTTAATATACTGAAAATTTGAAATTTAAATTTTGATTTAATAAAATTAATATTAAATTATAATATAATATAAATAATATTTTGGTTATAATTAGAATTAGAATTGAAAATCATTATTAAAATTATATTATATAATTACTATATATATAAAATTCTGTAAAAAATATTTTTTATTAAAATATAATATAAATAAAATTCAAAATAAAAGTAATTTTTCAAAAATAAATTTTATATTTTGAATTTTTATTTTATAAATAATTAAATTATATGTAATTTGTGATTTTTATCATTTTTATATAATTCATATATATACTAACTTTTCACACAATCAGGCTGATTCAATTATTAACTAAAAAGATTATCTGATAATGATTATTTTCTTTCTTCAAAAAAATCATCTAACTAGACTTGATACGAATTGTATCATAATAAACACACATATATAACACTGAACATGTAGAAAAAGTAAATCCATATAATAAATTCAACTTCTGTATTATTTGCTTGACGTTTATTTGTGTCACAAGAATGTTGAGGAATCTCGATTTCACCTAGGACCTGAATATAAATATTGGTTTGCTGTTGGATTTGGATTAATTTCTGCTAAATTTGAATATTGATTTGCTGGCGGATTTGGAATTTCCGCTAAATTTGAAGGATATTGATTTGCTGGCAGATTTGGAGGATATTGATTTGCTGGCAGATTTGGATTAGTGTTATATGGCAAGTTCGAATTAGATTGTTGAGGATACGTAGCTGTTTGTTGACCAAGCAAGTTATATTGACTAAAACCTGGATCCTGAACTTTGGTTGGAATTCCTGGTTGACTGGGTACACGTTTTCGACGTATAAAAATTATCAAAACAGCAACAAAAGCAATTGTAGCAACACTACTACCGATTACGGCACCAAGAATTACCCCAAGATTATTTTTTATTTTGTTTGGGTCCTCAATAGTTTCAGTTGAAGTAACTGTATTGATTGTACTTGTTGAATTGGTAGGAATGGTTGTGTTTGTTCTAAATTTGTAAGTGGGAACCCAAGCCAATGAACTTAAATTCATCACATCCATGATTTTTACTTGAGATGTATAAGAATAATTTCCATATACTCCTGCAAATAAAATTTAAAATGAACGAGAGAAAAAAATATGAAGGAATAAAGGATATAATAATATAAATTTACCAAAAGCTATAATCATATATCCATCATACATAATTGCAGTGTGACCTCTTGTCACAATAAGGTAAGGTAAGCTAGTAACTGATGGCTGGGACCACGTCCAAGTTTTGGTATTCAATATCCATACCGAGTCAGAATCGGGTATTTCTTCGGTAGGATAGTAAAGTCCTCCATACATAATAATAGAAATGGAATCTGGGTCTTCATTATTTCAAAAGAAAATCGTATTAGTCATTTTTATTTATACTAATGCTTTTATATAGATAAAATTTGGAAACTTTATTACGAAGTAATGCTGAATGGAAAGCTCGATTTTTTATTGGTCTGTTACTTGTGGATATCTAAATAAAATAAAATTTAATAAATCTACGTATAAACATATAACTAGGACATTATAACTTACTTGACTATTCCATTCAAGTTTTGTGGTATCAAATATTAATATCTGAATAATTAATTAATTAATTAATTAATAAACGAATTAGAATAGTTCTTAAAAATAAAATGATATTTAACTCGCATTACCTCTAAAAAATTAACATCTGGGTATGGATTCCTACTAAGTCCACCGATATAAATAATTCGACCATCATTTAATAATGTAGCCGAATAAGATGATCTTGGGTTCGGTGTATTTGCTAAATTATAGCTTTTCCAACTATTCGATTCAAATATATACGTTGTTGTATTATCTTGACCTTCATTACGTCCACCCCATACGAAAATTCTCGAAAAATTATCAATAATTGGAACTATTCCATCTCGTGCACTTGGCCACGTGTCTCCTTGATTAGGTGAAGATGGTGTCCAATTAAGGTAAGTGTCATCGGATAACCTTATTGTGTATAATGTGTTTACTTTTGGTAAAGACTTTAGAATATAACGATAATTATAAATATCGATATTTTATCTTTGATTGTATTAAAAAAAAGTAATTTAAAAATTTACCGATTGTGAAGCATTAGTTCCACCGAATATATAAATAGTATTATCTTTTCCCAAACAAGCAGCAGTCCAAACAGGTGATGGCATATTTTCAAGTCCAGAAACTTGAATAAAATTTGGATTAGTTGCAGTAAAGTCTGATGATAAATCTAATAGAAATGCATTGGCGTTTATAGGAGATTCTGTTCTTCCACCAATATAATAAATTTTTTTCCCTATTAAAGCTGCATTGACTCCATCGCGTGCAGCCGAATTAATATCAAATGAATTGCATTGAAGAATTAAAATGCTAACATTAATGCTAATAATAATAACAAATAATTTGAGTAATGATTTCGTTTAGTTGCTAGTTTAATATTAATCGAAAAAAAAAGTGCGAATAAACAATAAACATACGTAAAGGTTAAATATAAGCAATTTGTCGTGGTATTACAATAGCTGTTTTCTATAATAGCATAACCTCAAGTTAGCTGTGCCTTACGCACAACGACAAGTAAACATGATCTAGATTTTCTGCGGCAATTCTTCCGGAAATAAGAATAACCTATGATAAAAATCACCACCATTTTTGCTGGCATAGTAAGAATTCATTTTATTAGTACACTAAGATTAGAGCATACCTATATTTAGCACCTAAAAATCAATTTTAAAAAATAAGAGGCAAGTTTAATAAATTTCGCAATCACGTGAATGTACCGATAATCTACTTATAAAGGTATAACAGTATTATAAACACGTGACTTTATTTTTTCCCGGAAGAAGGGTTAGATTTAGGGGTGCCTACTTGCCGGATCGGATTTGCTAAGATCGATATATACCGGGCATTATTAATATGAATTAAATATAAACTGAATCCGGTGTATATCGCGCCGTTGTAGAGCTTTTACGGATTTTCACCATCTGTTATATTGAGAGTCATTGTGTATGACAATTACAATACAACATGACATAACAATCAAAGAATTTGTGCTTCTTTTATTACAGAACAAATTATAATTTGTCCGTCGTTTTTTTTTAAGTTATTTTTGTACATAATATAAATATATGAATTAATATAATTACGGGTACAAATATATATATATATATATATATATAGTTTGTGTATGCTAATTTAAAAACAAATGTGTCTAATGAAAGATTTAATAAAAATAATAATAATAAAGTAGTGAATAAATAAATTTCATTTCATTATAAAAAATCGCGTAATATTGACGTCTGTATCCAAGAATCCATCATTTATATGTGATCATGATGTTCGATGGAGTGAGATTTGAGTTCCAGACAAGTTATTCTCATTTACACGCTAACCGAACCATCACCACCACCAATACCATCATCACTATTATCATCACTAAAATGTGTTATGTATATATTTGAAAAAGTGAAATCAAATTCAAATTACACTTGTTCCACGTGAATGTATGGGATGTGGCGGTGGTGGCTGCATATGAAGTGACGAAGATGAAGACATTATTGATCCGTCAATACTAGCATCAGTGGCAGCAATTGGAGGCGCATTAACATTTGATGATTGATATATCAATGCTGTCAATGGTTGATGAGAAGGATGTGGCACTTGTGATTGTTGTATTAATTGACTGCGACTACTTGCTGTTGACATGCTACGTGGAAAAGGCGGATGTGGTGGAAGCGGTGATGATAAATTATTGCGTGCTGCATTATTTTGATACTCTGAGCTGACTGATGAAGGACGTGTAAATGATGGTCGTGGATTCATTTTTTGAGCCACAGGTAATGGCACTGTTTGAATATTGCATGATGATATTACAGGAGCTAATTGATAATAAAATGCATTATTAATAAGAATATATTGAAATTCTCTAATTAAATAAATATTATCAAATACCAGTCATATCCCTAGTAATCGTTGCCTTCATCATTGCTTTCATCCATTCTTTTGTTTTATCTGCGTCATCATGAGCAAAAAGATACATTCGTTCGGTCTCATGAACCGCACGGAATCCATATTTTCCGGGATAAATATTTTCATCTGGTATAATTTTGTAACCAGAGAGATTTATGCGTCCTTTTATTCTCGGATCTCGGGATCCCTTTTAAAATTTAAAAAACAATTAGACAAAAATTCAGAGCAAAAATAATGTAAAACGAAAGTCTACAGCGACTTACCAAAGAACCTATTTTATCACTCTTTAAGTAAAAGAGATAAACACCCTTCAAAATACAGAATCGTGTTTTCCACGTCTTGTATTTTTCTCCTTGTTTTTTCAACCATCCTTCGTGATCCGGGACACCGATAGATGCTAAGATTTCATCATCTGTTCCATCAGCGCTGAAGGAACGTGTCATCCTGTTAGGAACTGGTGGTGCAGGACGTAATTCAGAACTTCCGCTGTTTAAAGTTGAAATATTTATTGAGTTTGCGAGTATTTCATATAATTGAAGAATATAATATTCGATTTAAATACATACAAGTCCATAGACCGTTTGGCATCTATCAGAATACTGTTTCGTTCCTAATTACGTGAATAATTATAATAAAAAAAAATCAATTGTTGTTGTAATTAGATTTCGATTAAAAAGCATAATTGAATTGGATTTACCACGGTATTTTTCTTTGGTGGAACAGGAGCAGACGTGTGAAATTTTTTTCTCGAATTCTCAACTTTGACAAGTGCACGAGAATTGTTAGATGATTTATTCTTTAAATGTGATTCACGTGATTCACGTCTTTGAGATTCCATTTCTCTTTCGATTCTTTCCAACTCTTTAATCGCATCCTCCTCTTCTGCTAATAAGAAATCCCATCCACGTGTTGATGGTGAACGCGCATGTTGAGGGGAAGAGGATCCCATTGATAATGTTTTATTATGGCCATTTTGTTTAAAATAACCAAGACGTGAGAACATTCTAGTGCGTGCTTTATTATTTCCATTAGGACCATTCTTCATATATTAAAGAATGAGTGAGCGATGACATGAATATAATAAAAAGTATTTAATTTTATTTACCGTATATATACTGCTGACATCAGCTCTATCTCTTGAATCTTCTTCCTCGGGAAGTGGCATTTCTGGTATAATACTATACGTAGTTTTTTTCATATTATACTCGGGATGATCCGAGAATACTGTGCTTGTACTGTGAGATTTATTTAGATAAACAGGAGCATTATACAAACTATTTGTTAAAGCACGTGGAGAAGGTGGACGTGGTATTGAACCATCTTCCCCTCCATCTTGCTGCTGCTGCTGCTGCTGCTGCTGATGATGATGATGATATCGTCTTATTTCTTCTTGAGCTCTCCGTTCTTGCTCTTGTTGAAATCTTTCTTGCTGTTGTTGTAATTGGTTTTTCATTTTTTGATTATGAAAACCATTATTGCTACTATGGCTTCCAGCAACAGCGACTGAATGGCGAGAAGGAAAGCCCATAAAATTGTTACTATTATGATCACTATTTTTTTTATTGTTTGTGTTACTTTGAGCGTACATCGTACTTGTTTTATGAATAATCGGTGTATTAGAATTGGCTGCTGTTGATGAATCCATACGACGATTAGATAGGAGAGATCGAGACTAATAATTGAAACATAAATAAATTGACAAATGAACACTTGAAATAAATAGATATGAATTAGAGTTCAGAACCGGATTTCTTATTGGTAATTCCGGATTTAAACCGGTTTTAAAATATTAAAATAAATCCGACTCCAATCTCTAAATGTGAATAAACTTTACCTCTTCCATAGGATCTTTCCGCGGATCTGGTTCATCAACTATATTATATTGAACTTTTAATTCAGCGATTGCATTCATTATCTTGACCCTTTTACCAAAAGACATAATGTTTAGTTCTTTTAATGTGACTAAAGAAAGCTCTAAGAGGACATCACCAGTGATGTCATTTTCTAAATTATACGTAAATAATATTTTTGTTAATGAATAATAGGTTATGGCTAATATTTTAATGATTATACTTTGCATAAATCAACTTACCAATGAATTGATGTACTAAAGAGTTGAAACCTTTCTCTTGTAACCAACCACAAACTTTTTCTACATCCCAGTTTGATGGATGATTACTCATCAATGACGCTCTAGGATCAGATTTAACCTCGTCGCCAATTACTGATGTTCTGGGATTAGATTTGACATCATAATTTGACGATGATGATGACAGAACCGATGTCGCACTCATCTTTCTGTTAAACTCAGTCTCACTTGGTTGATCATCTGTAGTTTGTTCCTTTACTTGTTGCTGTTGGTTTTGCAGTAATGGGGATGATTGTTGAGCTTCATCATTGTTAATTTGTTGTTGATTTTGAACTTGATTATCATCATTAGCAGTAGAATTAAGATCAATTGCATTATTATTAGCAATAGTGGTATCATCATTATTATTGTGAATCGCATTAGCAGTATTGTTGGTCGCATCAATAGAGCTGGGTCGAAGATTCTCAGGACCAATTCGAGGACTGTTACTCTTACTACTAAGAATACTGCCGGTACCATTACTTTTATTACTGCCACCACTATTAGTACGACTAATGGATAAGACATTATTAGGAATGTTGTTGCCAATTGATGATAATGATGTTGATGATTTATTATTAAAATGTCCAATTGGTTGTTGTTGAAGCTCTTGTTCTTGTTGTTGCTGTGAAGGTTCTAATTGTTGCTGCAATTGTTCATCTTCTTGATAATTAGATATATCATTTTCTTGCTGCGCTGATTTTTGATATTTCGATTCCTGTCGTAATACCATATTCTTTAATCTTCCTTCGATATCGTTGATTGCATTATTAGAAACCACATGACTTGGAGGTCGAATTTCACTCGGAGGTCTATTATTGACATCTAGTAATTCATCGTTCCCAATCGTCTCATTATTATTAATAATGTTACTGTTGTATTCATCATCATCCTCGTTATTGTTAAGAACATCATTGTCATTATGAATAACGACATTAGTATTATCTTCTATTTCATTAACATTAGTGTGATTTTTTGTTGAATGGTGTTGAGCATTCAAATATTCATTGTTATTTAAGGTATCAGACTGAGGAATCAATCCACCAGAATCGTCATTATTATGAGGAAGTATATCGGAAGACGGTGTCGGTGATGGTGGGGTGGTAACGTGTGAGGCAGGTCGTGACACTACTGTATTGCCTTGACCATTAGTGATAGTGGTAAGAGTGCTTATAGTACTGATAGTATTTGCAGGACTATAAGCACGTAGCATTCCTGCACCTGATCGAGATTGTGAATTTTGATAATCATTACTTTGCTCGGTGTACGACGTCATGGTGGTAGGGCGCGAGAGAAAATATGCTGATGCTGGTCTCTCATAACTAGTATAATTTCTCGGAAAAAGTCCTATTTGTCCATGAACATTTTGTCCCTATGTGTGTGAACAGATTATCGACTTATTATCATTTAAAAAAAAATTAATACGCTTGACAAGAACATGATGAAGGAATAAATAATTGCCTGCCACCAGCCATCCCCAAACATATCATCCTTTTCCAGAACAATTATCGGTTCTCCTGCTTCAAAGGGAACCTCGTCTGGGTTTTCCGCTTCAAACGTATGTAATGCATATACTGTTTCAACTGGTGCCGACTTTGCCATAATTTATTTGCTTTTATTTTATTTTATTTTATTTTCTAGCTGAATATATTCTATCCACCCTACTATATACTTTTGGCAAGGCGAGATTATAAGAAAAGAACGAATAAGTATAAAGCCTGACTATCTTGTCAAAAGCAGTCAAGAATCGAAGCAAGAATAGATTAATTAATATAGGCTCTTCTTACTCTTCTTATTTTTTATTAACTTGTTTTCCTTTTTCAGGAATGAACAGACGCTTTCTCTCAATGGTTTCGTTTTATTAATATTTTTTTCTGAATATAAATTACTGGATATCGGATATAATACATATGATAAAAACTTCAGCGACTAAGGAAAAGCGGTGGCTTTTTTTCTATATCTATTATAACTATTATCTATCACTACTATTTTCAACTAAGCGTCTAGCTCTATGTTGAAGTGTAGTGAACAGAAAAAGTAGTGATTTTTTTGGACGATTTAGGATAAATATAAAAACACGAACATGCATGCAGAGAAGGTCATACACAAACCTCGAACGACTCGCATCTTTTAAAAGATAAAAAGAATCTGTGTGCACAGCATTTTGTATAAAATAATGTACATTATTCATCATTGCGTTACGTAATGCTAACCCTTTTGTTGTGTGATTTAAGGTTTTGATGTGCAAATAAAAGGAAAAGGATTTGTATCACCCTCGTCATTTCAAACTTAAAAAGAACAAAAGTGAAAATATTTTACGAGGATATTGTCAAGATAATCCCAATTCTCGTGATTTAATGGGATTGACATGTAATCTTATTAATGCCTTGCAAAAAATGATTTCGTCAATCGGACGTTCTATTTTTCAAGGTAAATTTGACAGCTAAACATACTCAGTCTACGTGGCGAACATCTTTTACTAACACTAGGAGGGAAAACCTTGTGATCAAATTTGTCAAATGAATTCATACTTGAATGTTTATGCAGCTTTTTTTTTATTTGTGATTCTTTGAAAGCTTTTATATGGTAGTTAGGTTTTGATCAATTTAATCATTCAATCACTTAGACAAGTGTGATTTTTGATTGTGAATTTTTTTGAGAAAGGTAAGAAAACAAAACTTATATGTCAAAGTTCGAACAAGAAAGAAATTATTTAAACAATAAAACATTTCACTCATTTTGTTAATACAAATTTCAATGAAAACAAATAAATAAATATATTTTCTAACGCTTATATGTGTTGATTAGTCGATTTAAATTAAGTTTGTACACAAAGAATGAATGTCTGATTAATTTTATGTGTGTGTGTGTGTGTGTGTGTGTGTGTGTGTGTGAATGTATGTATGTATATATGTATATGTATGTATGCAACAGAAGGGAGGTAAAAACAAACGCTCGCACAATTATATAAAAAGAATGAATGAATGATAGTTAGATTTTCAATATAAAGACAAAAAGGAATATTCTATGATTATATTGGTACAAAAAAAAGAAGAGTGTGAAAAGCATTGAACTGATTGCAAGCAAAATAAAAATGGCAACGATAAATTTTGTCCAAGCAAAGAAACCCAATAAATAAAATTCTAAAATAAAGAAAAGACTGTCACCAAATTTCTCCATCAGATTCCAAAAACTAATAAAAAAATTGAATGATGCACCCTTTCATTATATATATTTTTATATATATATATATATATATATATATATATATATAAATAAATAAAAATGAATTTGATGACACTCATTCAAAAGAAATTAAACTATTATTATAGCGATATAAATTAAATAAAAGAAAATAAAGAAAGTCACAATGTTCCTTAATTCATCATCCTCCTCCTCCTCCTCCTTCGCCTTCATTACATGTTTTATAAATTCCCTTTAAAACATGTCTCCATAATGTTCCACTAATAGTTCATTGATCTTGGTTACCCATTCATGAGCTGTCGCATTAGGATCTTCAAAATAAAAAGTTTTCCGTGGCTAATAAATAATTAATCATATAAGCAAAATGTTTACAATCAAAAATAAACGATCACATGATATGGATTTGAAATTATCAATAAATACCGTATGTATAAAGAAGTTTTTCTTGTTCTTTAATTCCACGACCATTCTTGAACTCCAATATATCTCACCCTTTTGCGACATTTTCTCTTGATCAAAGTAAATTAACCTCGGCAAGTCCGTCAATATCAATAGACGCCGTTTGGTGAAAAACCCTTTGCGTTTGTTGATAGGACCGGCGCGAAGAATTAGTTCAGATTTAAATAGAAACGGAATCCTTGATAGAATAGTTTTTATCGGTGAGGAAGGTGATAATGGTTTTTCATGACAATGATTGTCATGAAGCCAAAACAAAAAGGTCAAGCAAAAGCTTATCCGACCATCGAAAAAAAAGGGGGGAAGGAATAGGAAAAGTAATTTTTTATATAGAGAAATTTTGTTACATATATTTTTATTGATTACTTTACCATTGCGAGGAAGTTCGTTTTTGTTCTTCTAGTTTTTGCGCTTTTACTGGATCCACTTTTTCTGTTGGTCCATCCACTCCACTAGCCCAACTCTCAAGTCGAAAAGGATCACGTTGTTTAAGTCCAGTACTAGTAGTATTCTCGCCACTACTATTTGTAGAAAGCTTTTGCAGATACATGGTAGAAGGAGTTCGAAGTTCCTCTTTATTGTGATTTGGATTTGGTGGTAAATATGGCAACAACCGAGGCGGAGGTTGTTGCCATAAACTATCCCAATTTATATCATCGAAAAACGCGTGTGCTTTTAGTTTAGCAATTCCAGTTCGGCCACCAGCCCCAAGTCGTTCAGATGGGTTAATTACCTAATGATAATAATAATAATTTGATATTAAATGTCTTCAAAAAACAAACAAACAAACAAGCAAATATATATATATATCTTACCAATAACTTTTCAACAAGATCTCTGGCTACGGTGGGAAATCCTTCAGGGAAGGTGTAATCCAGATTTATAATTTTTTGGAAAGTTATAAATTCATTGGATCCTTTGAATGGAGGTCGACCTGCAATTAATTGATATACAATACAACCTAGAGCCCAAAAATCTGAACTATAGTGATTTTGTTATAATATCGATTAGATTAAATCAATAAGATATATTTAGGGGAGGGGAGAGAGATAGAGAGATAAAGGTCTCATGTACCTTTTACAAGCGGCTTTTTCCTTAAGTAATTCTGGACTAACATATTCAGCTGTCCCCACGAACGAATTTGCTCGATCGTCTAACAATAGAAACAAATTACGAGAATGAGTGTCGAGAAGAACAATGACGTAACATAATTTGCGCACCAACCTTCTTTTCCATCACTGTTTTGCTCTAAAATCTTAGCTGTTCCAAAATCTGTTACTTTGATGTGCATTTTCTCATCCAATAGAATACTATTTGAGAGATCAGCATTAGTTTATGAGTATCCATATGTTCAATGCAATTCTACTATTCGCATGTTAATTGATTTTTCGTAGCGTCGTAAACTTACTTTTCCGGTTTTAAATCTCTTCAATTAAAGAAGATTCAAAAAGTTTGTAAGATTGTATGATAATTTTAATTCATCCTTAAGATACATAATAGCGTTTACCTATGAATGACTCCTTGATTATGCATGTATTCTATTGCTGATAATATTTGTGCTGCGTAAAATCGCGTACAATTAAGATCAAAAGATCCGAGCTTTAAGAGATAAAAATTTGAAATGTTATTTTGAAAAAGGGGAGATCTTTGAATCATAAAAAGAAAAGGGGGGGGGGGAGGTTTTCAAAGTACCTTCTTTATGAATGTCAATAATTCGCCGTTTTTTGCATGATCCAGCACAAAATCTGCATTAGGTTGATGTTAATAAATATCAAAGAGAATACGAAAAATGGATGGCATCGAAATAACTTAATACGTACATAGACTATCCTTATCTTGAAAGGTGTAGTATAGACGAATTATTCCTGGATGATTCATTTTATTTAAAGTATTTTTCTCTATATTTACATATTTAACCTTCTTCTCTTTGATTATATGTTTCTTGTCCAGTATTTTAATGGCATATTCTCGTTGTGTTGCACGGTCCCTGGCGGCTACAACCTGAAGGTCAACAGATGAAGAGACACTTTCGCATTTATGCCTTTAACTCAAATTAAAAAATTCTCTCAGCGATAAGGCAAATAAGTTGATGCCTACAGTTGAATAAGATCCTTCACCAAGGGTTCTACCAAATTCAAAGTCTTTTACACCTTTCTTGCGTGCCGGGGAAGATGTTTGTCTTGTCGGCGTTGTTGGCGTTGTTGGAGTTGTAGGGGTGGTTGGTTGGTCACGGCGTAAACCATTTTCTCGGAGTACGGAGATAGAGATGCCATTGATGGGGGGTCTCTTCGAGTTTGAGTGGTTAACCGAGGACATTAGTATTAGAAAAGTCTGTACAGTTGTTATTAGATAAAGGAAAAATTGCAAGGCTATATATAAATGATATATATATGACAAGGAGAGGAGAAATGTTTATTGCTTTCAAAACGGAAGTAGGCTACTATCGAACGCTTATGTGCGACTACTCTGTTCGGAAGGGATGCTCGTGTAATAAAATAGTCAAAGTTCATTTATTTTCTATTGTATTATTGAAAAATCGGGTAAACATGTGATAAATCGTCTCTCGATGAGGTTACAGCTGCGTATTCTCACGTGTGTGACGTAGCACATTAAGAGCCTTTTCAAGTTCGAATAATTCGCGTTTTTTTTAATGCAATAGTGCAATAATGCAGCGTAAACAATACTTTTTGTATATGAAGTGATTTTTTAACATCCGACAAATTCTTCAAGAGAGATGAATGTAATAAATTTCCTTCATCTCAACAAGAAAATATAACGATAGGACATTGTCCTTGCCAGATAAATATTTGATTAATCTATAAAAAAACAAAAAAAAACCAATTATCGTTATCGGTATGCCTTTCCCACAAAAACATACATTATTATTATTGTTCTTATTTCGCAAGTAAGAATTTAATAACGAGGAGGCGTTAAATAAAAACAAGAATCAAGCGTATTATTTTATTATTTTAAATGTAAACGAAAGACGTTTGATGATGATTGTTGAATATTATTATTATTATTATTATACAGATTATATATAGAAAAAGGTTTCTTGAAAAAAAAGTTTGAGCAAAAGAAAATGTTAACATGCCTCTGGAAACTAGACTTTTTATCGTATCTTTCACGGGAAGAAGAGCTATCGTGATAGAAAAGAAAAAAAGATTTGCTACAAAAAACAATTTATTGACGATATCTATTAACGTTAACACAAACAAACATAAAAAGGGGATAGTGGGGCTGGGAGATTCCTTTTTCATTGATCATCCGCTGTATATATGTGCATTGTTACGTGTGTGAATTTCTCTCAAAAATGGCTCTCTCTCTTATGGGCTTGGTAATGGTAACCTGAAACAGGAACTATATTTATTTCATTCCTAGTAATTTTTTTTTACACATGAATAGGACAATCTTTGTTGAAATTGGGTTCGGGGGAAAAAAAGGCTAACTTAATGAAAAAATCATTAAATTGTGATGTGTGGTAAAAAAATCACAAATAGGGTAGAAAAAACGTGTATATAAGGAGGGAGAGTGGAGGATTTCTGTCTTACGATATGGAAGACAAGGCTTAATTTTTTATATCGATATATAATTTTCTATTATTATCCCTTATATCATTAATTATTGGTTCTACTCCAAAATAAACAAATTACAATAATAAAAAATCCGCATAAATATTTTATCTTTTCCAAATAAAGCTATCTATTAGTGCAAACATTGTAATATACATATTACATACTTGCAGACAGGCATTGAGAAAGAGCCGCGCGCAATAACCGACCGATTGAAACCTTAAACCGCTCCTTATTCTTTTTTAGCTTGCATATTAATTAAAAATTCTATTGTAATAATAACATTCAAAAAAAAAATATAAAAAATGATGGCAACAGATTATCATCCATTACAGCAAAAAGGCGGAGACGACGACGACCACCACCACCACCACCGGCAAAAACTAGATCATAAAATATTAACAACTAAAATACATCAACAACTAAAAAAAGAAACTCGATCACCAAAATCAACCGAATTTACTCTCCTTGATACTAAATCAACATCTACCTCCTTATTTGATTCACCTGACAATATTATAATGAGTCATTCACATTTCAAATCAGCAAGTGAATCATTGATTGAGACGCGTTCGATTAATACTACTATCACTGCTATACCATCTTCTAATCACCAAGCACATAAAAGAACAAACTCCTCATCGCAGACAACAACTGCTGGTGGTGGAGGTTTGGTGAATTATTTGTCAAACTTAAAAGATCGTGCTCTCAAATCGAACAATCACAATGAGAAAGCCACATCACAAAATACGTCATCGCCTCGACCATCAATCACCGTAATAAACACCAATTCAGATGGTGCCGATGCCAATGTTTTAATTGTTTCCCCAAGAACAACTCGCCGTAAAACATGGCCTACTTCTCGAGAAAACAATTATCAGAAACGAAAAGGTGTTTTATTGAGCGGAGAGGAAGAACGTGATTCCGTAATCAATATTTATTTGGAGCATCGTGATCATTTGGAACAAGATTTACGTGCTCGCACTGATTTGGATACTCAAATTCCACATGAGGATCTTTATATTCCGAAGGAACAATCACAATCTCTGCCAAATACTCCTTTTCTAATTACCGAATTTCAAACTAATTCGTCGTCGTCATCATCATCATCAGCGTCATCTTTATCCATTCCCACTCCCTCCTCGTCTTCGTCTTTTATGTCAATAACATCCCCGTCGCCACTTTTGAGTAGTAATCATCTTCAAAACTTACCTGGCAATGCTCAACAATCACAGCAGCAGCAGCAGCAGCAAGTATCAAGTTTTGAAGAACTTTCTAGAAACTTGTCATACTTTTTAGCTAATGATGCACAAAAACTATTTCCACAAGTTTATTTCGCTACGGAAAATAATTCAAAATCGTCGTTTATCATGGACGCCACAGAAAATAAGTTGTCCGTTGCTGGAACTTCGGTTTGGTGATAAATTTTGAAATAGAATAACCCAATCAATTTTTCATGGATGTTTTTATTTTTGTGATTTTTCTTGTAAATAAATACATATAAATAAATAATAAACAAACTAAAAAAAAATTCTTGACATGAAAAAAAAGTGACGTACTCGTACTACCTATCTCTAAATTTTAGCATGACTCTGACTCATACGCATAATACAATGAATGTATTATTCGCTGATTGGATGAATTAGAACAATGTGACTAGCTTTTAATGCTAATTTTGATAGGAGATAAAAAAACATCAATAAATGTGTTAACAATCATTATTTCTTTTTTTATCCATACCCTCTTTCACTTTTCTTGACGGTCGAGTTGTTGATTCAACTTCTACCGCGCACCGAATTCCCTCGAAGTTGTTGCATACCTTGGCATTGAATTTTCTCTTCAACCTTATATTTCAATAGTCTTGCTGAAATTCCGAATCTTTGACTTTACATCTGTTTCTCTGAAACTTTTCCCTTTTTATCTTATAGTTAACTCTTGATGCAAGCCTACTTTGTTCGTTAATCACACGTCCTAGTTTGCGCTCAACCCTTATTTAATTATTTAATTGGATACTTATAATTAAACGGACAATTTTTGTATATTATTTCTTTTTTTAACGTTAGCCGTATTTATCGTCCATTTTCCATTAATCTGTTTCATATATTTCATATAACAATACGAAAAAATTGTCACTTAAATTTCAAAGAACCATTAATATTCAAGAAAAGAATGTTGACCAAGGATCCTATAGAACTCGAGAAACTTCAGAAATTCGCGGAAAAAGGTAATTAACGAGACAAATAATATACTTAAGTTTTGAGATGTCATATGCTAAGTTGTTTTGCTGGAAAAAGATAAATTCCAATACTCATAAATATCCACTACCAAAATAATAATAGGTGGTATAGGCGTCGGTATAGCAAATCAAGACACACTAGCCAATACTGAAGATGATTTGATGTTCTTTGAAGGTAAGCAATTATAAGTATTCTTTACATGGAATTGTTCATCGAAAATTTGACTTTACTATATTATTTATTAGGTGATAAAATCACAGTATTAAAACATATTGAAAAAGATCTTTATCTTGTGAGTCTTATGAATATTTTTTATGATTTTCAAGTGTATTTTCAGTTATTTATTTTGTCGCATGTGTGTATAGGGCTATTGCGAAGGTGTCATAGGTCATTTCACAGGAAATAAGGTCAACTTCACGAAACTTTTGAAAAAAGAAATATCAAAATCACCGTCAATAGCAAATAATAATAGTAGTAATAATAATAGTAATAATAATAACATTAAGATTAATAATAATAATATTATTATTATTAATAGTAATAGTGATAGTAATAGTAATAGTAATAGTAATAGTAATAGTAATAATAATAGTAATAGTAGTAGCAGCAGTAATAATAGTATCAATGAGAGTAATAACAATATTAATGTTAATAATAACAAAGCTGAGCTTTTAATATCACCTGGCCAAGAAAATACATTATCAAATACAATATCATCAGGAGGACCACGTCGACAAAATTCTACACCATTAAAATTTATTGCTCCTGAACAACCACGTCAAAATCAAATAACTCCACGTCGACAAAATACGTCACCAGAATCATATAATAAAGGTTTATCCATTGAGACTAAATTGACGCCATCTAATCAGAATCGGGATAAAACAGATAATACCAAAAGTTATCACAGTCCGATGGGAGTTAACACAAGTCGAACGAATATATCAGTAGCTAGACGCTCTCCGCCAGGATCTACCCAGAATTCTCCAATTACTCCTCAAAGTGGAAGTACAACACCAATTTCACCTCCATCCACTCACATTATTAACAGCAACAATAATATACAAACAAATCACATGGCTCAAAATACATCAAATCCGATAGTACATCCTCAAACTAATGTACCAACTTTTGTAATACAACCGGAGACGCCAACACGCCCTACAATGGACTCAGCAACGATGCTAAATCAAAATTCACTTAAGAATGCACATATTGAAGATCGAACATTCGAACAATCACCGCCCAATTCGAGGTCACCATCTCCTAATCCTTCTCAACCAATACGACACGATACCTCTTTTCCACCACCCGGGAATTACAGTAATCATTGGAAATCAGATCAATCTCCAACAGATTCTCGCTCTTCTTCGCCAATATCACCTCCTCCACTTAGATCAGTTTCTCGCTCTTCTTCGCCAATATCACCTCCCCCGCATAGATCATATTCTTCACAATCGCCCATTCCATCATCTGCTACACGTGTTAGCAGCAATGACAGTAGTGATGATGATGATGATGACGAAGAAGAAACTCTAATTGCTTACTCTTCAAGTAGAATTAAGCGTAATGTTATTCAAACATCAACGCCGAATAATCAAAATATTCCGCGTATTGTAGTAAATCAAGTAAACATAACTCCTCAATCGGAACAATTGAGCTCGAATGGAAGCTATGATAATACAACAGACGATGAGGCGGATAATGAATTGACAACTGTACATTCGGAGCCATTGATATCACAGGGTAGAGAAGATGAGACGACTCATCATAAAAAGGAGAAAATTATAGCAGTTGACAATTTCGGATTTGTAGTCGATGTTTCCGATGGCGATGTTCCGGAAGGGGCTGATAGGATTCAAAGAGTGTACGTGTTGGATGAATTAATTCTTGATTTTCATTATGCTCTTATTCTGAAAAGTCAATTCTTATTATATAGTCAAGCGCCAGGTTATTCAGAAATGAATTCACGTAACATCCGACTTTATCGTGAACACGAAATTAAATGGTTGAATATAATAACAACCATGGATACTGCAACTGCGAGAAAATCCCGAAGGGTATCTATATATTCTTGTTTATTATTTTTTATTGTTTGTGAATTGATTGGTTTTCTTCACCAGTCTCATTCAATCTCGGGTCACATCACCTTTGATTGAGCCGAATTATTTATTAATTTGATTTTATTAATACGTACAACAAAAAATTTAGTTAATCTGGCATTTTTATTTTCGTTACAAGATTAAGAAATTAGTTCGTCAAGGTATTCCCGAATCGGTTCGCGGTAAAGCTTGGCAATTTATGGCTGGCGCTGACAAATTTAGAAAGCCCAATGTTTACGAAGTGGGTAATCACAATCAAGGTGCTTATATAAGTAACTTTGGCCATTTCATGTCTAATAATCCATCAGGCTTTTCTTTTTCGCTTTAGGTTCTTCGAAAACGTGAGAAACTTCCTATATATGATGTAATTGAAAGAGATATTCATCGATGTTATCCAGACCATATTCAATTCCGTGAAGGGAATAGCTCAGGGTAGGATTTATTTTCTAGTATGAAAAACACAAAGAATCATTCTTATCAACGACCCTTAATTAATAGTCAATCAGACCTTCACGATGTTCTGAGAGCTTATGCCCATTATAACCCAGCGGTCGGTTATTGCCAAGGAATGGGTCGCTTAGTTGGCATGATGTTGATGCAAATGCCAGCTGAGGACACATTTTGGTTACTTGTAGCCACGATTGAAGAATACATGAATGGTTACTTTACACCCACTTTATCTCAATTACGTATAGACGCAGAGGTATTCGAACAACTATTGACTGAGCACGACCCTAAATTGGCACAACATTTGGTAAGTTATTCGTCTCCTAATCCTAAGTAATTTTAATTAGTTTTTCACGCCAATCAATGCTTTTTAAAATTTAGGCTGACAACGATATTGTACCACTGATGTACATGACCCACTGGTTCATGACAATCTTCACCATGGCTTTGCCTTGGGCATCCGTCTTGAGAATTTGGGATATATTTTACTACGAAGGTTAGAATTAAAATTTGTTTTCATCTTACCTACTTGAAATTCTTGCTCATTTCCAATATATTATTTTTTCTACAAGGAGTTAAATTATTTTTCCGCGTGGGTCTAGCAATTATGGATTGCACGAGAGATCACATCTTAAAAAAATGTCCGGGAAGTTCAGAGATATTGGATTTCCTTCTTCATCTTCCACCTGAAATGCTAACTCCTGAAGTTCTTTTGGATGCCGCATTTAATATTCGTATACGGCGAAGTTCTATAAGGAGATTAAAGAAACGCATAGCTATGGAGAGTAATAATGAGACAGTGAATAATTCTTCGTCAGCTGTTGGGAATGATAGCAATAGTAATAACAATAATGTTGTAAAAAAATCAAGGAGCTCTGAGCAAGATCGGGTAAAGGTTGGTGGTGTTGAATTCAAAATAGAATCTTAACTAAATATTTTTCTTTGGGACGAACATCATTATAGAAGCATCATTATCATTGTTGTTATTCGTGTTCATAAATTTATGTAACTTTTTCCGTGTATATTATTGTTATTTTGGTATAGTTTTCTCAAGTTGAGATAGTTTTTTCTTAAGTTGGTAAGATCGATCTAATAGCTATCTTCTTGCTTATATAGAGATAAAATCAAATAGATCATAACAGAGTCTCCAAAAAATAAAGCTCATAAAAAGCAAGAATAGCGACAATCACATGACATAATAGGATTTAAGTATTATCTCGAAACCTATTTTTTTGGCCAAAACGATCAACGAAAAACCATTTTCATAAAAGACTGATATTTACTACTATATTATTTACTATTTTTGGTTATATACTACAAAGAGACGGAAAATGGATTTTTGAAATGTTAGAATGTGTACGAGTAAGAGAAAGAGAAGTAATCCCGCTACCCGAGCGATATACAACAGATGATAATGATGATGATGATGATGATAATATTTTTAAGGATGATTTTCAAATGTAATAATAGCTAATAATTATAGAGATTTACTATCTAGATGTTCAAAAAACTCAAAATATTATTATGATGATCTATAAATAAGTAAACATTTCGCTCCATCCTGGATGATGAAGAAATAAAGAGAAGATTTATACAGGGATTTTGAATTTCAAGGTAGAATTATAGCTTGTTTTTATTTTGTATATAATAGATATTCCATCGCATATTTTGTTGTTATTGGTGATGTTTATAATAAAGAAAGATGGATTTTTTAGTTTAAAATTTTTGTTTGAGGTATATGTAATGATAATGGAAAATAGCAATAATAATAGTAGTAAAGTGAATAGAAATATAAAGATAAAAAAAGATTAGTTACGAAAGCTACTATGGTTGATGGCAGAAATAGCAGAAAGATCAATTTTTTTCGAAAAAAGAAGTTGGATGTAGTCTTTTTTCCTGAAAAAAAGAAATCAAATGAGACACTCGCTACTCTCATCACATTTTACTTTGCGCATTGATGTTCGAATTTTTTGAGGTAATAAATAACAAAAGAATGTGTGTGTATATAAAATATATGTATAAATATTATGTACGATGTATATTATTTATGGAAGGAAAGACAGAAGGATGGGTAAAGGGGAAGAGATCAAAAAACGATGTATCAATTAAACTTAAAGAGTGAAAGTAAAACGATGGTTTATTCAAAAAGAACTAAATCAAAAAACGCATATATACACGGGAGATTTTTATTACGAGCATACATACATGTTTTTTGATTTATTTCTTTCTATCAAAAAGGGGGGGGGGGGGAAGTTTTTTGTTCTCAAGAGTGCGCGTTTTCGGTTTAAAAAGATGTGGATGATTATGTGCACAAATTTCTCATGCACACACACACACACACACACACAGAGAGAGAGAGGGAATGGATTTCCGACTCCACTATTTTTGATGGACTGAAAATCAGAGAGATTAATGTGTAGAAACCAAGCACAATCATGTAGATACTAATACACACATACACATGAATTTGATGAATAGGACAGGGGGTTAATTTGATAAATAGGACAAGGTTAATTTGGTGAATGAGACAAGGTCCGAGATATTTTTTCCTTTAAAAGAATGTCAAACTCTTCGATTCGCAATACTTGCGAAATGATATTGGAGAGTTTATTAAAAATCAATATTTTATATATATATATATGTATATATGTATATATGTATATAAAAGAGTGTGTAATTTAATAATGACGGAAAAGGTGGGAGGATGTGGAGATGATGACATGTTTTGTGTGTGTATGTGTATAAACAGAAATGTGGACTCGAATAACAATCTCTCCAATAAATAGCAGCAAAATTAACCAGAATAATGATGGATGAATAAACTATTGTTACAAGCGTCAAAGGATGTCTGCCGCGTCCTGCGCGTACTAATTTGTGAGGGGGGAGATTGGGTAATCTCTCTAAGTGACTTTGATGTTGATGAGAGCACGGCAACTATGATATGTAAATACTACTTGCATTTTCTGTTAATTGGCTGATTTGTGTGTGTGTGTGTGTGTGTGTGTGTGTGTGTGTGTGTGTATTTATGAGAATTTTATGTGTGCGCGTGTGTTGTTAGGAATATAATAAAAATAAAGATAAAATAAAATAGAGATTATACAAAAAAAATTATAAATTAAGAGGGGAGGTTAATAGAAATTATGAAATAGAATGAAGAACAATTTCATCACTTGTCTCGAGATTTAGAAGAGAAGAGACAGAGAAAGGACAAGTTAGCGATGAGGCGGAGGAGAAGAGGTTATTGGTCTTGTAGTGTCTGTCAAGGAAGGATAAAGGATAAAATATATGTACACTTTCTTTCTTACAGAATACTACGATTGCTAATCTTTTTCGCATGTATGCGTATGTGTGTGTGTATGCTTGTTCTTGCGTATGCATTGCTCCCATCAACGAATAATAATAATAATGATAATAATAATAATCATCATAATAATAAATAAATGTCCATCCCATCGACCAAAGAAAACAAAGAGATATCCCTTCGTTTACTCTTACTATTAATAAGAATGAAGAATAATGATTATGTTTATAATTATAATGTGAATAATAAAAAGAGAAGCTTGATCACCCATCAATGCAACTTCAAAAGCTATAGTCATCGTCATCGACTATCTTCTTCGTCCTGGCAATTAAACGATGACGCCATGTTTTTTCATTTTTCTCTACTATTCATCAATATTGATTTTTATATTGAATATTTTTATAAACGAAATCGAGAACTAACTCTGGAATTAGTTGAATTATTTCGTGTGGGCGGTGTTGTTTTACTCAAGAATATTGATGCAGCACTATTTTTTCTTGATCTCCATAATATTATACTACTTCGTTTAAAGGAATTGTTTTTCATTGAGACAGTTTTATTATCTTCTGACTGTTGTTGCGGTGATTGTTGTTGCTGTTGCTGTTGCTGCTGCTGTTGTTGTCGTTGTTGTTGCTGCTGCTGTTGCTGCTGCTGCTGTTGCTGCTGTTGCTGTTGTTGTGCATGGTCCACAGAAGATTTGGAAGCAGCCGAAGATGATTTTGGTAAATTTGGAAGTGATGGTGACTTTGTTATTGAGCTTAGTGGGACAAAAAGCGATCGAGATGAAGCGCTTCGTTGGATTCTAATTTGTGAATCACTGCTGTCACCTACGTCACTGCTCGAGGATAGTGACGATGAATCATCGTTAATTCCGGGATGACGTGGATGTTTGTATGGTTCTGCATCGGGTGCAGTGTCAGGCAAAGGACAAAATAATAGGCTAACTCGTTCTTGTTCCGTATTCCAATGCGGACAGCATAAACGGTATTCCAATGGAATCTGATGATCATTCTTCTCAATTATTTTCCCTCTTTTGACATAACTTTCAAAATAAGGACCACCGCAGAAACTACACTTTTTCGCACTAGCAAGATAGTCTTTAATATCTTGAGTAGTATCCTGTAGTATGGGGATCTGTTTACGCACTATAGTACGCGCGGCAAGTTCCATTAATGAGGGTGGTGAATGAACAATCTCATGTACAAATTCCGTAAGCAAGGGACAACGATCAATCCTTAGTTTACGAAGATATTGGAGACGCCCGATTTCCGCTGGTAAAACACTGATTGGATTTTCGCTAACATCAAGATTAACGAGTGTTTTTATTTGTCCAATTTCGGGTGGCAATTCAGTAATTCTGTTGGAATCGAGATAGAGAGTACCAAGTTTCTTGAGTGACTCGATCGAGGCTGGTATGGAGGTCAATTGATTCTCGGATAACTTTAATTCCTGTAACTTGTGCAAAAATCCAATTGTATCCGGAATACTAGTTAACCGATTTTTACATATATCAAGTTGCTCAAGATTCTTCATGTATCCTATTTCCGCTGGTATCGAAGTCAATTCATTACAACAACTGTTATTAATAAAAAGAAGATCATTAGACATTGTTCAAATTCATCTCTTCGAATTCAAATGGGAAAATAAAAATAAAAATAAAAAAAATACTTGCATTTGTAGCGAGACAGTAGCGTATAAATAACAAATATTTGAACTTAATTTCACCAATCCAAGTTGACACAATCCAATCTTAGTCAGACTTGGTAAATCACTGAAATGTATTTTGCTTAGATTCTCGTATTGCTGATGATGACGACGACGAGGATGACGTTCTTCAAGTATTATATCATCATCATCTTCTTCATCGCCACTATTGGAATAACAACAAGAACGTCGATGAGTTATTTCACTTGATATTTCATATTCATCTTGTCGTGAATGACGACGAGTTTGTGGTTGATCTTCTAAAGATTTATTATCTACGGTTACAATTTCGGGTGTTATCACATCGGTAGCAGTCGTATACATCGAAGCAGTCTCAACATTACGAGAATGATTATTATTATTATTGTTGTTGTTGTTGTTGCTGTTATTATTATTCATCTCGTAATGATCACTATGTAAGGTTACAGGTGAGTCAGGTGATAGATGAGCATTTGGTTGTACTGATGATGTTTTTAATGCTCCAATGCGACGACTTCGCCCCGATTTCTTTGATACATAACCGAACGGCAACTGTGCTTGCTCTTTTGTAAGTTGAGCACCCATTATGCGTTTATTGTTTCGTGATTCAATGAAATTCTCTTGATTGTGAAGTATTTCAACTATTGTATAACCTAGAAAATAGTTTAATTCCAAGATGAGTCTTTTTTTGTTGGTCAGAATATTGGTACGTTATAATAATAATAAGAATAAGAATAATAGTGATGTAGTGGTAAAGTAACTATTCTATCGCACAATGTTCGATAGAATATTGGAATAAAAAGTAAAACATAAACATATAACTAGAATGTAAATAAACCAACCTTTTTAAGAAACAAACTGATTTCGACAGACGGAATTTTTACGGATTAAATTAGTGGTAGTATTATTATTAGACTATTATTATTATTATTATTATTATTATTATTATTCTTATTATTATTACTATATTAGAGACACTCTTTTTTTATCTTCTTACTTTATTATTATTTTGAACTGAAAGAAAGACAGAAAAAGAGAATAATAACTGATAAAAAAATGTGAAATTAGATATAAATAAAGTTAAAGGATGATTGAAAAGAGAAAAAAAGAAGAAAGGAACGGGAAAGAAAAAGAAAATATGATATGGTATTTGAAGTTTGTGGCTGGTAATTAAAGTAGTCTTTTATGGATGGACGGTGGTGGTTGGTGTATATGTATCTCTGCCACTTTACGTTGTTTATTTAATAGTACAGTATATAATTCTTTATTGTAATTTTATTTATTACAGGAGAGTTGGTGGGGATTCAAGAGCCTCTTTCGGGTTTAGGGTTTGGAAAAGGTTGTCTCTTAATTTGTTTATTATTATTTATTATAATAATAATAATAATAATAATTATTATTATTATTATTATTATTACTATAATATAAAAATTATTGACTGGTGGGTACAAAAAGAAGGTGTTGATCACACACGCCGACGCTAACGAGAATAAATAAATAATTAATATAATCTAATGTGTTTTCCTCTAATAAAAATTATATAATGAAAGCAGGAGAAGAAACATGTTTAGTTTTGTTAGATGGATATATTCATGTTAAATCAAATTCGTTAGTCGCTTTCGTTATGTCGGTGTCTCTGATCAAAGAAAAGAGGGCGAAACGAGTTTGAAGAATGCGGTAAGAAAAACAGTGAAGAAGAATGATTTAATGATTTATTGGGAAATGAAATGAAATTAATAAAGAATTGTCAATGGGAATGAAGTAATAAATAAAAAGAAAGATGTGGTGGATTTGTTTATTAAATTATTATTAATTAATAAATAAATAATTCTATTAATAATGAAGCAAAATTCTTTTGTTATTATTAGAAATCACTCTTTTTAATTGCCTCTATTCTTTAAATGATTTCTGTAATTCGCAGAACGACAGAAAATTAAAATTTTTGATGAACGAAAATATGATAAATATTATTTTATACCACGAAATCTCTCGATAAAAGGAGGAGCGAAGAAGAGCGGAGATGACCAGCCAAATAAGTAACAGAGTGTGATATAAAACTTGTGACTGTGCTCGAACAATTCAAATCTGCAACCACAACTCCTGCATAATAATTCAAATAATTTATTATCATAATCATCATGATAAACCAGAATAATATGTGCTCCAAAACTTATTTCTCCTCGTTTCTTGTTAATGGTTGCTAATAACAGGAATCACGTTTGTTGTGATATCAATGATGATGTTGATGATGATGATGATGATAATGATGGCAAGGGAAAAAAAGAGCATATACATTATGACAAAAAGGCGTTGTGTACAAAGCCTTACATACACACAAAAGACAATATGTGTTGCATTCAGTCTTCCTTTTTGTATAACTTCTGCGTGTTTCTTTTTTGATGAATGGTATTCGATGTTTGATTCGTTGCTCTACACTTCCATTGGTGTATTACTCTACTCTCTATTGCTGTTGTTTCGTGACACTTCTTTAACCAATCAGATTAATTCAAAAGTGTTCCACGTAAATAAAAGAGGCATATGCTATGTTTTATTTCACGAACATGTATTTATTAATTTTCATCGCAGACAAAAACATTTTTTCTAGACCTGCTTCATGCATTTTTGAATTTATTGATTTTTTTTAGGCAATAAATAATGTCAAAATGAATGCGTCGCAACTAAAAATCATAATATATAACCCATTATATAGAAAACGTGAAAAATGAATGACATCAATCGAAACCTAAAACTTTACTTTGACCATCTCCTGAACCCCGAGCCAAACCTTAATTCACGCGTATTCGATAATCCACTATATTATCTTTGAACTTTCAGCAATCGCTTGCCCTCTAAGCTTCTGTGAAAGATTAATTGAATTTTCATATTTTCATGTAATCCTTCTAAAAATTATGATTACTGGTTTAATAAACCTTATACGTAGATTGTACCTATTCTTTACCTATACAAACTTTTCGCTATTCTGTAGATAAAAAGGTGAGTACTGCTCTTATTATTATCTAATTTCAAAAGTTTACAGTAAATTTGCTCTTGATATAGATCAAATACATATTCTCAATATAAAAAATATTTTATTTAATATCTAAAAACTTATATATACAAAATTCTAGTATATATTGTTAACAGCATTAAAATTTAAATACCAAGCTAAATAAGCGAAATATTAAAAAAATTTTAAATAAAAAAGAACAAAAAATTTTATTTTTAAGAAAATTAAATTTAAAAAATTATTTTTTATCAAACTGAATTATATTAATTTATTAGATTTATCAGAAAATACAGTGGCAATCAAAAATAATGCAACGCTTAAATTTTTTACTAATTATAATTAGTAAAATATGTATTTTTCCTTA
>CAJVPS010000244.1:0-29615 GCA_910591765.1 Ambispora leptoticha | reverse complement strand
TATAAAATAAATAAAATTATAATAAAATGTAATATTTCATAACTAGGAAAAGATTAAGGAATTAAGAAATTTTATGTTACTATGGTAATACTATCATTTTATAATCTAATATCTCAAAATCTAGTAATTCTATTTAAATAAAAATATACCATAAGATTTATGAAGTTAGAATAAATTTAATGAGAGTATTTTTTTTAAATTGAATTATTAAATTTTAAGATATTAAAACTCAAAGTAGCAGATTTGTTTTTGAGATTTTTAGTAATAATTATAGAAGTATATATAATAATATATAGAATATCTTGAATATTTTATATTAATAGATAAAATTTCAGTTGATTATTATAATTAGAGATTAGTTAGTATTAACTAATATATCAAAATTTCACTTATTTTTAGAACTTGTAAGTTACTATAAAAAGTTTATTAAAAAATTCTCAGCTATTATTATTACTTATTATACTTATTTATAAAGATAAATAATATAAATAATCTATAATAGTATAATAAGCTTTTGAATTACTCAAATAATATCTTATATTAATATTAGTCTTATTATTATCAAACTCAAAATCACGATTTATAGTTATTATAAATACTTCAGATTTTATTATTGAAGCTGTATTAAGTCAAAATCAAGATAAAGATAATTAATTAATAGCTTTTAAATCAAGAAAGTTATTATCAGCTAAACAAAAATATCCAGTATATAAAAAAATTTACTTATAATTATACATATTATTAGATTCTGAAAGTCATATCTAGAAGATCAAAAGTTTATAGTAATCACAAATCATATTTTTTTAGAATATATTAAAATATAATATAATCTTTTCAAAAGATAGACTTGCTAATTAGAAATCTTACAGATTAGTAATTTTGAAGTAAAGTATAAATTTGATAAAGATAATATAATTGTAAATATACTTTTTATCAATTATATTTAGTAAATATTTTAGTTATTATCACTAATCTTATAGATAAAGATAAATTAGTTAGAAAGTATTAGGAAGATAAATATTTTACTAAAATATATAAACTCTTAAAGAATTTTAATAATATAATATTTAAGTAATAGATAAGATAAAATACTTTAAATTAAAAAACTTACTTTAATTAAAGAATACAAGTTACTTAGTTATATCTGATAATAAGATATTAAAAGCAAAAATATTATTTGAATTTCATGATATATTTATTATAAAATATATTGAAATAGATAAAACATATGCAGTAGTATTTTAATAATTCTATTGATTAAAGATAAATAAAAGTATTCACAAATATATTACCAGTTATAAATCATATTAATATAAGAAAAGTAATAATTAATAATTCTCAGAATTACTTTATTCTCTTGTTATATTTGAAAAAAGATAAAAATATATTACTATGAATTTTATAATTCAGTTATCTATTATTAAGTCTAAATATAATATTATAATTATATTTGTAAATAAATTATCAAAAAGAGTATATTTTATACTAATTATAATAATAATAACTATATTTGATATTGCTAAAATATTTCTTGAAAATATATTCAAACTATATAATTTATCTATAGTAATAATATTAAATAGAAATATTAAATTTACAAGTTACTTTTGAAAGTTTCTTTTTGAATAATTAAGTATAAACTTAGTAATATTAATAATTTTTTATTCTTAATCAGATGGTTAAATAGAAAGATTAAATAAAATCTTGAAAGAAATACTCAGAATATATATAATATATTAGCAAAATAGATAGAATGAAAACTTAGCTGTAATAGAATTTATTTATAATAATAATAAAAATACTTCAACTAGCTATATATTATTTAAATTAAATTATAATTAAGCATCTCATATACTAATTAATATTTTATTATTACAAAATAATATTGTAGTTTCTTATAACTTCATGAAGTATTAAAATATTATAATAAAGATCAATAAAGATTTGTTACTTGAAATATAGAAAAGGTAATTAAAATATATAAATCAGTATAAAAGATTTGAAGAATTTAATATTGGAAATAAGATTCTTTTCTCTATTTGCAATATAGAAATTTCAGTTTATAAATAAAGAATAATCAAAAAACTTATATTAAAGTTTATAGAATCTTTTGAAATTATCACAAAAATATCTTCTATTACTTATAAATTGCAATTATCATATAATATAAAATTATATCTAGTATTTCATATATTACTACTAAAGAAATATAATTCAAATAATAAATATAATAGATATTAATTATTACCAGTCATTATCATCTCTAATAATGAAAAAAAATATAAGATAGAAAATATTTTTGACAAAAAATTCATTTTTATAAATTTTAATATCTTGTTAAATAACTTAGTTATTCTTTTTATAATATAATATAAGAATCTCTTAAAACTTGAAAAATATTATAAAGAAGATTGATATTTTTGAGAAATTACATACTTAAATATAATAAGAATATTATACTTTAAGTAAGAAGATATGTAATAATTTTAATTAGATTATCTTTCTTTAGCTTAGATCTTTATTTTATACTATTTATATAATAAATTAGCTTTTGTATTATTTTTATAAAGATCAATTTCATTCTGGATATACAAATAATTATTTATATATTTAATATATTAAATTTGATATATTATTATGCAGATAATTATTATATATATCTATATTTTTAATTTAGATAATTAATATTTTTAATTATATTTCTTTTAATAATTCTTTTATCTTTTTACTTGTTCTTATTTATTATTATTTATATTATTATTTATATTATTATTTATATTATTATTTATATTATTATTAATTATTAGCTTATGATTAGTTGCTCTTTAGAGATATGAATTAAGTTAATTAATTTTATTCAATCTATATATATTTTTATTTATAGATTATTATTAATTTATTTGTATTTTATATTTATTTTATTTCTTATAAATAAGATCTCTTTATTTTGTAATTTAACTTTAGATCTGAATATTTTTAAATAATAAAAATAATTATAAGTTATAAAGTTAAAATTATTTATATTATATTTTATCTTATTTATAATCATTAACAAAATAATCTTATACTAATATTAAAAAAATATATAATTTTTCTAGTAAATTATATAATTTAATCTATTAAAATTTAATATATATTTTAATAATTTAAAGATATAAAAATAATAATTAATATTCTTATTACAAAATATTAAAATCTTCAAAATATTTATTTAATATATCAAGAATATAAGATATTATAAGTAAGTATTATTGATATTATAATCAATAATATATATTAAAATTATACTTATTTAATATATTTTTTATAAAATATAATAGATATTCTTTATTTAATAAATGATATAACTGAATTATTATTGAATTTATCTTATTTAACTCTTAATATTATATGTATAATAATAATAAATTTGCTTATATATAATATTCAAAGTATTAATAGTTAAGTCAAGATTATAAAAATAATAAAATTAAAAACATGAAGTCTATTAATTTTTATTTGCAAATTATTTATAATCTAACTTTTCTTGATCTATATATTAAACTTTTAATATTTACTTATGATAATCAATTATATACAAGATCCATTTTACAAAAAGCATATAACTAATATAATCCAGATAATGTTCAAGTATTACTATTCTGATCAATTATAATATATAATATATTTCAAGCTATTATTCAAAGTTCATTATCAGATAATAAATATAATACTCATAAGTTTGAATAATATTTCTAACTTTCACTTGAAGCAGATCATATTAATCCTCTCAAATAGTAAAAACTTTATTCTAATAATTTTTTAATATTTATCTATTTGGTCTGAGACTATCTTGCAATTTCATTATCAAGTATTTTATCTAAGTCAACTTTTAATATAGCAAAATATACAATTAATGCAGTTCAAAATAATGAAATAGCTTGTACTTCTTTTTGTCTTAAAAGTTGAATTTTTTAATTCATAAATTTTTCATCAGTAAATATAAAAATTCAAAGTTTGATTAGAGTATCATTTGTACTGATAGTGGTTATAATGAATATCTTTTACGATTATTAATTTTTTATTACTAATTTGATATTGAAACCATTCTAAGTATTGGATGGTCAGGGATCATCCTAATAAGAAGTTGATCCGATAGGATGATCCTAAAAGGATGATTCTGGTTCTAGCTAGGATGATCAGTCCCTGGACTGGATGGGATGGACCGATTAACATCTCTAGATTTAGAATTGATAAATATTACCAAATACATCTTAATTTTTTGCTTTTAAATTAAGTTTAATAAGCCATTAAGAGTTTTTCATCAGTCAATTGGACAAATTTCCTTTTGTTCTTTGCATTGTACTATTACTTCAAAGTCAGAAAATGCATAACAAGTCCGTTTCAATCCCGAAATCATCGACTACTTTTTAACAGATTTTTAAAGGCAGATAAAGCATATACACTCGAGAGGGGAGATAATAAATTATTTACTTGTTTGATGAAAACAAATCGCAAACAAATTCCAAAATTACACGATATAATACATGTAAATCAAAAAATTATCCTAAGCTAAAATATACTTATTACAAATCCAAGTTATCATTAATACAACTTCAGAATAACTGTCGATAATTAGAATTTACAACCATTTACTGCTATAGTTTCTTTAGAATTTTTAGTTTCGCTTGAACTCTTGGTTACTATTGAAGTTGACGAGTCATCGCTGCTATTTTCGCTTGAACTCTTGGTTGCTCTTGAAGTTGGCGAGTTTCCTGGATTAGAAGAGTCATCGCTGCTGGTCTGACTAGATGGGGAATGCTGAAGTGCTTGTTAAATATGTTACATATATATGCGTTGGCTGATCGTCACCTTTAGAACTAGGAGATCAAAATATGTTAGAAATTTCTATTAAATTAGGAAGAATGAAGGAAATCTATTTATTTATTCTTAAATTAGAAAATTTACCTTGGTGTATTAGGAACAGATAAAGAAGAATTGTTTGTAAATTTGGATTTGCACTCGTTGTAGACAGAGGAGATTGGCTAGGCAATGCAACTGGTTTGATAGCAATTTGGGGATTGTTACCTGAATTTGGATTTGTATGCGGTTGTGGTTGTGGTTGTATTTTAGGGTTAGGTTGAGATTGTGATGGCGCTGGTTGTTTTATACCATTAGTTGTACCATTGGTAGAATTGGTATTTGGTGGTGGTGAATTTGGATTATTGGGCTGTGGCTGTGATTGAGGTTGTGGTTGCGGTTACGGTTGCTGCTGCGGTTTTAATTGAGATTGCGATGGGGTTTGAGAAGGTTTATTTGTTGGGTTGGATTGCTGCTGTGGAAGAACTGTTGCGCGAAGATTTAGAATATTCACATTTCTGTTTTCATTTTCACTAGTTATATTATAAAACCTGGTATAACTCATAAAATCAGTTTTACATAGTCGTAAAATAAAAATTCAAATATGTATCTTACTTACGCCGGGTCTTCTTGTTGAAGAGATGCAATTGCTTTTTAATTATGTATAATAATGATAAAAGTAAACAAATTACATATAAATTTTTCATTTTAGCTGACTCTTATTTCAATTTTATGATTTCTTGATTAGCTATTTATATTGCATTAAGTAGTCGATGTAGAAAATTTATTATCGTTAAAGTTTTTTTTTTTTGCGTAACAAGATAATGCATGAAATGTGATGTTCTATGAAAAATTTGCTTTTTGAATTCATGTATAAAATTAACGAGGAAAATCTAAAATACAGATTATCTGGATACCCAATAACAATGTGTCTTCTTTGTATAATAGCTTACTACATGCATTGAATCAGATTTTTTCATTATTGTAATTGAACGCATTTTTATCTGATAGCTGCTTTTTCGTCCCCAAAAATTACTTTATGTATACTAGAAAATATCATAAAAAGCATGATTATACGTGTGTTACTCTACAAGTTTACAAATATTCGCATTAAATTTCCGTTAAATCGACTCCACTTTAACGGGGTCTTTCGGTTTAACGGGAAGTTATTGAATACAGCTTTAATCTAATAATTTAAATACATTCTAGTTTCATAATTATTTAATGTCTCGCTCGTTACTAAATAAAATTTATAGTAAAAGAGAACAGCATATAAGATATTAGTCTGCTGATTTTATTTCTGAGCTTTATGGTATATAATCCGTTAAAATGAAGATGATACATATTGTATTTCAGTTTGGCGGTTTCTTTATTAGTTACAAATTAGAAAGATTTTTCAAAAATATTCAGGTTAACAAGATATTAAGTTAAAATTAATTAAGTCTAACGGGATTAACCATATATTATGTAAATTGTTTGGTTATATCCGTGAGAATGATAAGTTGATAAATAATATATTTCAGTCTGAAAAGTCACAATGTATAAATTTTAAGAAACCTATAGTAATTTTTGTTTTTATAATGATTTTTATTTTTTGTAGTTGCCATTACTTTCATTGCATAATAATATGTATCCACTTGTGAGTAGTCCATATTTCATGTATTCAAGACTATATTTCTATTTAGACATGTTGTCTCAATTGCTGCTTTGGAATACAATAATATGTTGTATGCTTCAAATTGTTTTGTTTTAACTTTCCAACCACCAGGTTGATCCTTTTGTATGATACGTATTTAAAAATAAAGATCTTAAAACGGAAACTTTCAATATCTTTAATTAAGCAAGATCATTCAGTTTATTAGTAGTGATCAAATGTTTTACCAAAGTTTTTTTTGATAAAAGCGAAAAATTAATATTTATAAAAAAGTACATTACATGTATTACGTAAAATGGATTCCCCATATCGATATGATTAGATTAAAAGAAACTTTTATTATTTAGATCTGCATTTTGTGTTAGTTCTCGAACTAGCAAGATCGGCCGGCTGTGTCTCTGCCATCATCTTTCAGCACGAACACGTAACACTGCACATTTTTCAGCCAATTTTTCAGCAACACAATAAATCGCGTAATTTACATCACCTTTTTTCAGCACGCAATTATAACAGGTTTCAGCATGATCAATGCTTATTAAAGCATAATTTTCAGCATAGTCATTTCTTTTGTTATGTCAAATACTTTATTTTATTATGCTGCTTGTGTTATTTTTATCGTTATTATTTTCCGTTAAGTGAAATATTTGTAAAAAAACCTTACGTAAAGGCTATTAGCATATTTTACGCTAGCCAATTAAACTCAAACAATTTCTATTCAGTTAATGTAATTTCTATTATATATAGAATATCAATAAAGAAATTTAAATATGCAATAAATATCTTTATGTCCAAGCGAAGAATATTTAATAATGGATTCGTGATGTGTGAAAAAAGCACTGAATGATTATTAGCTCTTTTGCAAAATTCATAATCATTTATATTTAATAATAAGACATTTCGCGATCAATTTTATAATATGTATTATTAGTTGAGCAAAAATTACAGTCAAATTACTCTAGATCACTTTTTTGGTTTCTACATTAATGGTGACCAACATTCAAATTTCTCTTAAAACAAAAGACAAATTGACGTATAACAATAGGATTATCAAAGATAAGACCTATTTTTAGTAAAGATTGATAGTACATGTACATGCAAATTTCTTTTCCTTAATATAAATATCATTCCCATTATCGGGGGAATAATTACATGCACATGCATTTTGTGATTATCATACATGTAATAATTACATTTACATGTATTTACAATAAAATAACCTATCTCATTTGAGAGTTTGTATATAATATACATGTACCTCCTGTCAATCTTTTGGGTAATCTTTCTCTAAAATGAATGCCCATTTAAACATTTATCAACATGATCTTGAACATGAGCCGTATCCTGATAACATCCTATATATCTTTGGCTTAAGGGAATCAGGCATGGTATTTTAGCAAAAGATGTTCATAGGTTATTGTTTTTAATTACCCATAATAATATCCTTTATTCCATCTTCAGGTTGATTTTTTAATCAAAGCTTCCAAGTTAGTTGAAAAGAAAGGAAATAAGACCCATTTATGGTATGCGTTTAATATTAAAACTCCCTTTAAATATCGCTTAATTTATTCTCTATATGAGGATGCCATCCCGCTCTGGTGGCTTTTGATGCCGTCGGATCCACTCAATTGAGATGTTGCGTTACAACATACAAGAATGCTTCGGTAAATATTAAAAAGTATATTTTCAATTAATGATGGCTTTTCTCTTGCTGATATTTTCTATTATAATATCTTAAAGCCTATATATCACTATAGATACTACTTTAACGCTCCAAATGTCACAGTCTTGATATACTTTAATGGATGGCAACCTTTGTATGACCTTTTCTTTAATAGTGCACGCCTTATCCCTATTTCCTTGTTATTTAGCCTCAAAATTTTATCATATAAAAAGATCAAGTTGGTGATCCAAAAGATTTACCTGGGAACCCAGAAAACCAAAAAATGTATAGTTTTTTAATCTTAGAGCGCGAACGCGTGAGTTATTTCTATATTGGTTTGATAAATTTTTATATGATTAAGACTAACAGTCTTTCTCTTAGTTTGCTTCTGCTTTTGTAGCATTTCGAGAACTTCATTCGAGTCTTCCAGTACTCATCGCAGTAAACAAACGTAGCAAAAGCACCAATCTTAGCAACGATGAGGTTCTCGATTTTTTGGACGTCCAGCAACGTCAAAACGTTAGTGTCGTTGACGTTGATCTAGATGCCGAAAAGAACGTGATTCAGTGGGCTTCTTCGCTTTTCCCCAAAAGTACATCTTTCAAAAATGAGGCCGAAGTCAAACTTCCGGCTGATCTATCGCATATATGCGTGTTTTTAGCAACGCCTGCACGACAGGAATCCTCTTACAGTCCTTTTGACGTGGACTGCGAGATGGTACACGTTGACAACCTAGCTTACTTTGCCCGAGCTCAAGATTCCGCGCTTCCTTTATCAGGTGCAATACAACATATTTCTCTTATCACACTACTTTTTAAAACATGTTATCAAAAACAATTATTTTAGAAACAGCGATCCCTTCCGGAAATTGACGGTGGAATTACAGCATGAAGGTAATCAACCGTTTCTACTTTGATCAATTTCTTTAAAGCGTTTCTAAATTTAATTCTCTTCAAAAGAACCGCACAAATTTGTAAAAATTGCTAGGAGACGGACTTATGGAAGTGAGAAGGAGATTATTGATAACTCATTCGTCGACCTAGATCTAAATAGACTTTATAAAGAATTCGACGAGTATGATCGTTATAAAAAGGCTTCGATAATGTGACAAGTGGTATGTTGCTATTAATATAACTTCTTAATGTATGATGCCGGCTACACAATAAAATTAATGGCGCTTCTCTATCCGTTAGCTTTTGTCGTGCGTCACAAAGAAGGATAACTCGAATCTTAACGATACTCGAACGAAGAGTCCTAAATATCTGATATGGTCCATTGTGAAAATTTTGATACAACAGATAAATATTAATAGATTATTTTTTCAAAATAAAATTTTTAATTCTGTTTTATTTAATTAAGTTATTAGGTATTGGGATTTATTTAAATATAAAAATTTTTATTATATATCTTTTATAAAAAAAATTTTTACTAATAATAAATTTCTTATTTACTATATAAAATTTAACATAAAAATTACATAATAAATAATTTAATTACTAAACAGTAACTTGCTTGCATAGTTTGAAGTTTTAATATTATAAATTGATAGCAATAATATTTAAATGTCTTTTTTTTATAAAAAAATAATTTTATTTTAGTTTTTTTTAGTAAAGAAGTAATACTTCATTTATTATTAAATTAAAGTATACTAAAATAATTAAAATAGTAAAAAAAGTAAATTTTTTGGATCATTTCTTATTTAATATAAAAAAATTATAAAGATTAGTTAAAATTTGAATGATTTTTATTAGAAGCAATTATTGATTTTTATATTGAGATACAAATCTTTTTGCACTGACCCACCCATATATTTAAATCAATATTACTGGGTATAATTGTGGTATATATATATATATATATATACATGTATATCGATATTGGTATTATATAATATATGTATACGATAACACTTGTAGAACCTATATTAAAATCAATCTGAAAATTCGTTAATTACAAAAATTATGGCAAGATCAGCCGTAAACACTGACATAAAAAGTCTATTATGCTACCAAATGGGTTGTTCACCTCCTATGATTTCGTATACAACCATCAAAGGCTATAATTTCTGCAGTGTTAATGTTCACAAATTTCTTGTTAGATTTTTCTATACATGTATTTTGTTGGAATGCTAAGTCCAAAATCAGCAATTTGAGGAATAATGATGTAATTCCAGGATGAAAATCACGATGTACGAACTTCGTGAATTTTTCTCAGATTACCGATAATGATAATATTTGATAATGACTTCAATCAATATATTGTTGTCATCGCAATGAAAACTCTCGTGACATTGGAAAATTCTGGAATAATTCAAAACTTCTTAATTCTGTACTAGAGTTGTCCAGTTTTCTGCAAACGCAGAATTTGCAGAATCCGTATGGTTTATAACGTGATTTATCTTTTTTTATAATGATGATGTGGTTTTTACAATTTACTATTACTAAAATGATTTTTTACAGGATTAAAAATATTTAATGATAGAAAGCATGCATAATCAAAAGAATCTATTGAAAATTAAATTTTTAAAAACCGGGTGATCAAATTTAAAAATTCTGTAACTTTGGGACGCAATAACTCGATATCAAACGGTACAATTTGGACAATAATAGAATCATTAATTCAACTAAATAGACGAATACAATGCTTCTATTTTTGTACAAATTAGACCGTTGGATGTCAGAAATATCTCATCCAAAGTTGTCGAATTGTTTAATTTTTTTTAAATTAATGATCTTTTGATTTGCAGAATTTGCAGTAAATATTGCGGCGAAATGCAGTAAATTATTGCGCAAAATGCAGTAAACTGGACACTCTATTCTGTACCTCTATTAAAATTGGAAAAAAATATAATAATGGTGATATTAGTAACGTTTAAAGAAATATATCATAATACATGTAGTTCAAAACAAATTAAAAATAAGAAAGTTACGTTTATTAAACATGTATTTCTTAAAAATCTTTCGGCATTATTGATCATATAACACCGACACAAGTTTTTTAGAAGTTTTTTTTAACATAATAAATCGCATTCTATTTCAGCGTGATGCAATGCGTATTGCAGCTTAACTTTCAGCACAGTCCTTTCTTTTGTTATATTTAAAATGTTATTTTATTTTCATTGATATAGTATTTGATATAAAGGCGTCATGACCTATTTTATTGGTTAGGTTCTTTGTACTAGAAAAGACATCGTATTAGTTAGATCCTTGATTCAGAAAAGGCAACACATCAATTGATTTAATCTAAATAAATATCAATTAAAATTAGCCTAGTTAATAGATATAAAGCATAAAATCTTCCTCTTACCACCTCTCTAAAATAACTTATTCAGATAATCTTGAAGTTCCACGCTCAAAAGCCTCTTATTCATACATATTTTTCCTTCTCAGACGCACACATAGAATGATATCGGGCACAGGAATTGAATTAACTGCATAAATAGTCTAATTATTATCTCCCAGCCCTAGTCCATAATATTAATTCTGAAGTAAACATTTGACTGTTGTAAATTATATTTGAGTGGATTTGTGTTTTTTTGTTCATATTTTTATATTTGTAGGAATGCTTTTTTCGCCAAGTTCATATAATTTTTGTCTCACTAGATTGATACTTTCTTTCAATCTTAATCTTCATAATAGATAAAATCAATAAAATGTGAAAGTTTCTTAGTGATCCCAATATTTTTCAATAATAAATTTGTATATTCGAGAATAGTGCATGTATTTGATATCATATTTAATACTAATCTTTTAATTTGAAAATCTGTTGTTTAAAATCAGCACCAATTTAGATCAAAATGGTCATTTTTCTGGTGCTAAATATTAACAATTTAAAGCAATAATAGATCATAGGTCGAATTACAATCACCAAATTGTTATTCATATGTTACGATTTTGTGCAAGGAAATATATGTTGTTATGGCTATCCAATCATTGGATTTCAAAGATGGATAGAATTAACAAGTTTTTGAGAATTAGACGACGTTTCTTCGATGTAAGAGAATATTCTCTATTGGATTTCTAAAGAAATTATGCAAGTAACTATGGTTATTATCAATGTTAAGATAAGTATTTAATATAATGTGAAGACATAATTGAATATGGCAATAAAGATAATTAATTATATTTGATTTTAAAAATAAACTTCTTTAAGCAAATAGTAAAAGTTTCACAGAATTTACAAGTCATGATATCAAATAAATTTATTATTATAATTAGATTTTACAAGAAATCAATTAATGATTAAGTAATAGAATATAAAGCCAATAATACAAGCAAGAGATAACACTGTTTTAATTACTTTGAACTTTATTATTATTTGAATTAATTAAGACTTAAGAGCATATTTTTATTTGTATTCAATATTGATATATGTTTTAATTTATGTTTTGACTTATATTTTGATATATATTTTGAATATTAAACAAAATATTCTAAGAATTATTTGATTATATAAATATTCCAAAATTATATTAAATAATTAAATAATATACTAAATAATTAGTTTATATATTAACAAGTTAGAATAATATATCAAATCTTTTAAATAATACAAAAATATTTCAAGTAATAATTCAAAATTATTATTAAGTATATAATTGATTTATTATTAAATAATTAAATTATTAATAAATTTTATCTGTAATTAGATCAAGCTAAATAAATGAATTAATTCTTATAATCTAGCTATATTAATTTGCAAGTCTTTAAAAAATTTTATATATTATTTCTTATAAAACTTTTGGAAAAATTTTTTAAAATATTAAAAAATTATAAATTTTTTATTTTTTTGAGATAAAAATTATTAGCAAAAATTAAAGACTAGTTAAATTTAAAATTTTATATTATGAAAAATAATAATTAATTTTGTATAATCTTAAAATATAAAATAAAAATTATATTTGCTAAAAAATATTCTAATTTGAATATTAATTATTTTTAAAATAATTTATAAATTTTATTATTTATTAATTATTTTATTTTTTATTAAATATCAAATATTAACAAATATTTATATATATATATATATTAATTTAGAAAAAATATAGATTTTAATAATAATATTTTATTTATTTTACAAACTCTATCTTTTGTAATAAATTTTTTATTTTCTACTTATTCAAATAAAGATTAAATGAAAAAAGTTTATATTATTTATTTTTTCAGAATATTATTATGAAGATTTGGTAAGTTCACTTTGTTATTAAGTGTTTTCTTTAGTAGATCTGATATTAATTTTCTGACCAATTTTATAATAACATAGAATTTATTTTATTAATAATTAATAAACTTCTTTTAAAGAGCTATCAAGAAAATAAAACTAATAAAGTAAGTATTAATATTATTATATCTTACTGAAGTTGATGATTTTAATATCTCAAGTACTTTAACTGTTGGTTAGTATTATTATAATTCAACTGATTAATAATTTCTATAGTTTCTTATAAATAAATGATAATATCTTCTTTTATAGATTCATCAAATATTGTAATCAAATGCAATTATTCAATAAAGTAAAATAATTATATATGGTATGAACTTTGTAAGAATTCTATAGATCAAGGGAATAACGTATGATACGAACGTTTGTAAGAATTTCTAATCTTGAGAGCGCAAAGTAAGAATTTGTAAAAAATTCATATGATTGGGAAAGGCAGTGCTGATGACGGCATCATAAAGAATTTATGTAATAATTTTGCGAAGTTTTCATTAAGGGATAAAAGATTAAGATCTCTTGCATCGTTTCAGAATTTCGTAGTCACGGAATTTTTCGTTTGTGACGGCAACATTACCTTCGTTAATGCTAAGGCTCTAAGGTTAAAAAAAATTATCTTGCAATTTCATAAGAATGAATTTTCAATGGTTTGGTAACAACGGAGTTTAGGACAGATACTAACATTCGATAATTTATACTTGATCCGGTACATTGAGAAACAACATATACAGTATGTGCTGGGGATCTACCCCAAAATCCCGGAAGCCCGACATCCTGACATTTCCAAATTCAGACATTACACTCCACTCATTATTATGTAATAAAACATTGTTGCAAATGTATATAGTCGCGTTACCACTTGTTAAAGGTGAAATTTGTACTAGCTTATTACTCACACTTAATTTCTATTTATTTTTAGAATGTCGGGATGTTGGATATGTCGGGATTTTGGACATTCGGGAGTTTGGACGTCGAGATTTTAGGAATCTCAGGATGTTGGATTTTCGTAATTTTGGATGTCTGGATTATAGAAATCTTGGGATTTGGATTTTGGACATTCGGCATTTTGGTATTTCGTAGTGTTGACGTTTGGGATTTTGAACGTTCGGCATTTTAGTATTTCGGGATTTTGGGTGACATCATGTACATATAATGAATTTACATTAAGGTACTGTTGACAATATTTATTTTATAAAGCGTATTCCCACTATTTACACCATCTCCTTCCAGGTGTGATTCAAGAAAATTCTAGATATAATAGTGAATATTCCATCCCAGTGAGTCTCTATTGGAATGAACATGCAAGTTCAATGAAATAAGTCTATAAAGCTTAGCAGATTCGATTGAACGGAACTCGGTGATCTATACTAAGCTTACTCGTAGTATTTAACTCGATAAAATACCGTAATAACGGAAATTCGTTTTATATTGATTTGGAATCCCAAAACTTACCTTAAATTTCCGAAAATAAGCTAATATTTTTTGCACGATTTTTGGAAGTCAAAAGAGTGGGATGACTTATCTTAGGGTTGAATTATATATATACATTTTTATATCTGGGAGTTGGGAATTTACGGTATTCTTATATTGAAAAATAAATTCAGATTGCTGATTCGTAAAACCTGAAAATTATAAAACAATCATTAGATTTAGAATTGAAACAATTTTACCAAATACATCTCAATTTTTGCTTCTCTTTAAATTGAGTTTAAGCCATAATGAATCTTTGATATAAGTTTCCTCTTGTTCTTTACATTTGCTGTTAATTATTTATTACTTTAAATTCAGAAAATGCATAAAAAGCCCCGTTTCAATTTCGATTACTTTTAACAGATTTTTAAAGACAGATAAAACGATTGCACTCGAGAAAGAAGATAAAATTTTATTTTCTTCACTGTTTAATAAAACAAATCACAAGCGAAAATCTAAAATTATGTATACATTGGTATAATACATCAAAAAATTATCTTAAGCTAAAAATATACTTATTACAAATCCAAGAGCCCAAGTTGTTATTAATACAACTTCAGAATAGCTATCGATAATTAGAAAATTACCACCATTTGCTGCCCTAGTTATCGTAGTTTCTTTAGGATTTTTATTTTTGCTTGAGCTCTTGGTTGCTCTTGAAGTTGGCGAGTTTCCTGGATTAGAAGAGTCATCGCTGCTAGTTGACTGCGATTGTGAATTTGGTTTGCTGTCTTCATTCTCATTACTGCTGATCTGATTAGATGGGAATGCAGCTGTAGCGGTAGTGCTTGTTAAATATGTTACATATATATGCGTTGGTTGATCGTCACCTTTAGAACTAAATTCAGGAGATCAAAGTATGTTAGAAATTTCTATTAAATTAGGAAGAATGAAGGAAATCTATTTATTTATTCTTAAATTAGAAAATTTACCTTGGTGTATTAGGAACAGATAAAGAAAAATTGGGAAGAATTGTTTGTAAATTTGGATTTACACTCGTTGTAGACACAGGAGATTGGCTAGGCAATGTAACTGGTTTGTTAGCAATTTGAGGATTGTTGCCTGAATTTGGATTTGTATAAGTTGGTTGCGGTTGCGGTTGCGGTTGTGGTTGTGGTTGTGGTTTAGGGCTAGGTTGAGGTTGAGGTTGCGGTTGCGGCTGTGGTTGAGGTTGAGGTTGTGGTTGAGGTTGTGGTTTAGGGCTAGGTTTTGGTTGTGGTTTTGGTTGTGGTTGCGGTTGTGGTTGAGGTTGTGGTTGCGGTTGAGGTTGTGGTTGCGGTGGTGGTTGAATTTGTGGTTCATGGGTAGGTTTTGGTTTTGATGGTGTTATATTTGGTGCTGTTGGTGCTGTTGGTGTTGTTATTGGTGTGGTTGCAGTTGCAGTTGTTGTCGGTTGAGGTGGTATTATTGTTGACTGTGGCAGTGGCTGTTTAGTTGACATTGGTGGTGTAGATGTTGTTGTTGCTATTATTGCGCGAGGCATCAGTTTATTTTCATTTTCGTTCTCGTCCTTAATAAATCTAAAAAATTATCAGATTATTCTAATACAGTCATGATATTTAAATTAGTAATTAATTGTTTTTATTTTACATACTTTGAGTGTTCTTTCGGAAAAACTGTTGCTTCTGTTGTAATGTACAATATTGACAAATATAAATAAAATATAAGTAAACTTTTCATTTTGAATGATATCTTTGTTTCTTGATTTCTATGTGTGTATTTTCGTTTGGCTATTTATATTCGAGAAAATTTAGCGTATTGTTAAAGTTTAATCGCCAGTGGAACGTTAGAGGTGCATTGTATTATGTTAAATTTCGTATTACGCCATACCGATACTCTCAATAGATGCAAGAAGCATCTTTCGTTGTATAATAAAATAATATTGTGATCGCGCTTTTGATTTTTTTTCATAAAATTCATCTTTATTAAATAGACATATCGGTTGTATCAATATTGATCTATTACTGTTTCTTTCACTGTCCCGCAGCAGAATAAGATTACTGTATTCGGAGACTTAAATGAGTTTACCTTTACATTTGTATAACGATAATATTACCGTCCCGATGCAATTACTACTAAATTTCTAAAAAAATTACGAAAGTCACCATATACAGTACATGTATAACCAACAGATAGTGGTATGTTTTATTTATTATAAAGAACATTCTAACAACTATTAATAACCTACTATAGATTACAATCATTCAAGTGCGTTTTGGGTATTTTTCATTGCGGGCTCATTAATTAATAATAAAAAATAAATATCTATTTTGTAAGTTTATTTTTAGCATTGTGATACATTTCTTTTAGCAGATTCAATACTCTTCTCCTACATGTATAGATGGTCACTACGCATTTCTAGAAATTAAATTTTCACAAACCTTACTTTTGCATATGCATGCATGTACAATTTACTTATATGTATTCTCTCTTTCAAATTGGTTGAATATTGTTATAAATTGGTGTGATTATTAAAAAAGCATTTTTTACTTACTACAGACGAAGGACAGTTAAAATATGAATATAGTAGCATTTGACTAAGAATGTACAGTATTACTGCATACTCAAAAAAAAAATGGACAAAGTGGACTTAATCCATTTTGAAATATCATATCATTTTCTTCAATTTATAATTACGTAGCCTTATAAATTCTGATTATCAGAGATGTGGAATTTTAAAGGATCATATTATTTAAATAAATTCTTTTCGAACCTTTATTCGATTGTAATTTTCAAATTATTCACAATACAATTTATAATGCTCTAGTTGCTGTTAATGTTACCAATTTATTCGAGCAATAGAGAATAGCATGTTGTAAATCAGTCGACTTTCAACTGTATATCAATGAAGAGCTGATTTTTCGAATATAGATTCGAACCAGCGTACTTAAAAAAAGGTATTTTACAATATACGGCAAGTGGGTACCGGAAAAATCATATAACCAAAAGAATTCCCTAGGAAACGCAAATTTTTTTTGTTTAAAAAAATATGTTTATTAGCTGAACGGCCCAAAAAAGATAATGAATAATGGGAATGCTTCCTTTTGAAGGATGTATCAAAGTTGTGTTTTGATACCAATTATAATTATGTTCTCAAATCCGACGATTTAAATTTTTGTTTAAAACAATCGTTCCATGACTACGCACAATGAAAATAAAAAAGTTAAACCTTTCTATTATTTGCAAGTTCGAATTTTCTTGCAACAATGTAATGGGAAGCGCGTTCATACGTGCATGTTTAACGATAGCGGGAATTCGGTTAGGTCAAATTTGAAATAATGTCTCTAATTTGATGAGAAAAAAAGTAAATCAGTTCTAAAAACAGTTATTTTCTATTTTGTTGATTACTATAATTGCGTTTCAAATCTTATCGTTATGGTTTAAGTTGCACATATAAATTTGGATTCATGCACTTGTAGCATAAAAAATTACATGCACAGACATACAGTATATCGATATACATGTACTGTACAACAATTCTTTTAGATCGTCCGATTTTTATAATATCGATATTGCACCAGCAACAAATACTTCACCAGTTATCAAAAAGTAATTCACGTGATATTCCGGTGCAATAACATGTACATGTTAAAAGAACCTAACTACATGTACAAATTATTTTTATAATAAAATGAACAAAAAATATGTAAGTTTTACGGATTTTATCAAAGACTATTTGATACTGTATTTGTTTTAATGATTATATATCCAAAATGAAATTTATTTCTTTACAATTCAAAGTCTTTAAACTGGGCGCACTATACTTTAATTATTATTGTTTTTATAATGTAGGTTGTAAAATCACATTATAAACCATATATGGATTCTGTAGAAAACTGTGCACTCTACTCCGAGTATATATCTAGGGAACGACGTGATAAGATATAGTATCTCAGTAATTTTGGGTTATATGCAAAGAAGATAATATCCTAACTTGCTTGAAGTAGAAGCTGATTCCAAGCTGGAATTAAATAAAAAGGAATTCCACACTTTAATGTATAATACATGTATTGGTTAACGAAAGTCGTAAAAAAACTGTACGTGCATGGGCGAGTGTCATAGTCGATTGGTGTACTGATTAGTGAAAGAAATGATTAGTACTATCGTGTTATTAATTAATCGCTAATAATGATAAAGATGCAAATTCAATTGGCGTAGAGTGAAACACAACGTAGCATAATCTACATAAGTTCGGATCTTTTAATTAAATTTACAGCTTAAATGTAAATTTGGCTTCGTAACTTTTAATAGGCTGTTAAGTTACTAATTGATATAAAAATTTGTTCACGCGAGCCAAGTAATAACTACACATTAGGAAAAAGCGTTAATATCTCAAAAATATCTTGTAACTAACTTAATCGATCGATATTAAAAAGTTTTTGATCAAAAAATATGTGCGACCTGTACATTTAAAAAAGTGTAATCCACTTTTATATAAAGTGCGTGGAAAAAGTCACCGACCATGTGATTATCGATTATTTATTTATTTACCTTTAAAATCTGTTATGTCAATCATTTATTATCAATTTACCTCTAGGTTTTTGCCACGTATTGCCAAGACTCTCCCATATAAGATATGATTATTAAAAAAAAGTACTTTCTATTTTTAAACATGAGAAATTATTGGAGCCTGGAAATGTGATTTTAAAGAGAGAGAGATTGCTGAAGCTTTAAACCATCCTTGAACTACTACTCATGGCATTATTTCTACTCACAGAGACTATAAATATGAAGTTCCACCTCGTAGAACTGGCAGACCACCAATGATGACTGAAAGGGATATTCATCATTTAACAAACATTTTAAAAAAGATAGAAAATTAAATCTTGAAGAGCTATGCGAAGATTTTACCAGTTCAACCACAAAAATTGTCTATAAAAAAATTTTAAGTAAGTACCTTCATGAACAAGGTTTTTATAGTTGAGTTGGTGTTAGAAAACCATTTGTAAGTGAGAAAAATAGGATAAAAAGACTTACCTGGACCAAAGAATGGAGAGAATGGACAGATGAATGGAAAAGAGTGATTTGAGGTGATGAATTCAAGTTTGAATTGTTCAGAGAGAATGGTAAAAGGTTGGTTTGGAGACAGCCTTATGAAAAGTATGATGTAAATTTTTTAATTCCTACTGTAAAATCAGATCAACAAGGGGTAATGGTGTGGGAATGCTTCACAAAATATAAACTTGATCCATTAGTAAAATTAGATGGAAAAGTAACAGCTGCAATGTATGTAGATATATTGAAAAATTACTTGTTACCATTTCTAGATGACTTGGATGATTTGGAAAGCTATTTATTTCAAGAAGACAATGCACCCATACACATTGCAAGAATAGTTAAAAGATGGAAAGAAGAAAATGAGATTGATAGTATTCCATGGCCTGCACAGAGCCTGGATCTGAACCCAATCGAAAATTTATGGGATGAACTAGAGAGGTGAGTTTGGCGCACACCCCATTACCAAAAAATAGTGAGGATTTATGGAAAATACTTCAAGAAGAATGGTTAAATATAGATATTGATAAATATCAAAATCTTGTTAATAGCATGCCCCGTCGAGTTGTTGCTGCTATAAAAGAAAGGTCATTCAACAAAGTATTAGCTAAAAGTTGTAGTCTTTATCTTTTAAATAAAAAAAATTTATTAAATTTGGTGCAGTAATTATCGTGTTATTTGAATTTAAAACTTTGTATTAAAATCGATCGGCGTCACGTGTTCGATGATTTATTTCTGCACAATTGAATCTTGAAAAATCTTTTGACTATAAAAAATAAGTATCTACATATAGTTTTGATTTACATAGCACATGTACATTCGTAAATTCAACAATAAGAATATCTAGATATAGATAGCGTGTGAAAAAATTCATCTGGATGTTTGATTTGGTATATAAAACAATGAGCATCCGTTGGCTGAATATCCAGTCACGCGAGGGGATGTCGATGCTCAAGTGACCCATGTACCATATCTCGGATATGAATTTTGTTTAAGGAATACTGAAAAAGGATACGATTTAAAGAAATAATAATAATACGTAAGTTAAAACGCTTTCGAAAAAGCGTGACAAAACGTCCGAGTGAATACATATGAGGTCAAAAAAAAAGGAAAATTCAAAAGCTTTATTTTGAAAGGGTAAATGTTTCATATCATCGATACCCGCTGTTCTTAGTACTTCAACAATTCCAATTTCAAGTTCGAGCTTGAAATTTATGAGAAGAGCGAGGCTCGAACATTTTTTTGGCGCCGCAGAAGTCATTTTAATAAGGATTTTTTTATATCTTAAATATTGTTCTTTTCGATTAGAATAAGCATATGATGATGGCCCCTTATGATTTAAATTATTTAAACGTGAGAAAAAAAGTCATTGTAATGAACATAGCCAGTCAAAAGATAGCCAATCAACTTGGATCGCTCACTATGATTTTCTCACATTTTTATAATGTGAAATAGCGATAGCCAGTAACAGTAATTTAAGTTAATTTTGATTGCCATATGAGATGATCATTATAATGAGAAAAAGACTATACATGTATATTAAACGTGAGAAAATTACATGCACATGTGTAACTTCTTATATGAATTTGGAACCATTTCGAAATCATTATCATCCATAGGTCATTGGTCAGAGATCTTCTGATAGTTTAACTTTACATGTGATTCCAAATTCTGATACAAGTATATATATTTATGGCGTTGATTCTGAATTAACTTAGATCAATTTAAAATTAATACTAATATCATTAATATATAGTATATTAAGAATTATAAATTTATTTGCAACTATATTACGAATATTTTTATTAAAATTTGAAACTTTATATTAACATAAATTTAGATATTTGGTTAATTTATAGTAAAACCTTTAATACTTATTAAAAAGAATATAATATATTTCTAAGTAAAATAAGAATAATTATAATCTGGTATAGTATAATTTAAATTGACAATTAATATTATAATGATATATTGATTTTATTGTATAATTATGCTAGATTAATTCAGAATTATTTCATTTCATAATATAAATAAATATCATATAATAACTAATAAATTGTAAATTAAAGAGTAAAAATTTATTTTTACATATAAATAAAAAATTATTTGAATAAAATTTATAATATTTAATATAAAAAATATTTTTATTTCTTTAATTATATATTTTTTATTAATTATTGAATTTTATTTTTTTGATTTCTTGATGATTTATAATAATTTATAATAATTAATATCAAATAAAATAATAATATTTAATACTTTTATTTATATATAATAATAAAAAATAATATAATAAATCCTATTTTATTAAAATAATATAATAAATGAAAAATTCTTTCTTTATATTAAAACTTCAATATTTTTAATTTTTTTTAAAAATTAAAATTCGATTTTTATTTTAATATATAATTTTTATTATAATTTTTTAAATAATTAATAAAACTAAATTAATTTTATAAAATTAGAATATTACTTTTTATCTAACTCTTGCTAATAATTAATTATTAAAAATTAGTTAATTTTATAAGAAAGAAATTCTTTTATATAAATTTAAAAATCTAATATAAATTTATTATAACTTATAATAATATGAAATAAATATTTAAATTGTTAATAAAATTTGATTAAATGTAAAATATTTTTTGTAATAAAATTTATATTAAGAAAAATTTTTTATTTTATATTAAATAATAATATTTTATAATTATTAAAATTTATATTCTAAATAAATATATTTTTATAATTATCAAAACTACTTAAATTCTAATAAATATAATTATTTATATTTAAAAATAATAAATTTATTTCTTTAAAATAATTTTGTTTTAGTTTGATAATTTTTAATTAAAAATTTAATTAAAAATATTAATTTAAATTCTAATATAATCTGAATATTATATAATAAATATTATTTATATTATATATATTTATTGATAATTTTTAATTTATAATTCAAAAAAATTATTATTTAAAAATAAATACAATCTGATATAAAAAAATTAGTATATTAGATAAATATTAATAAATTATTTTTTTAAAATAATATTTTAATTCTATTTTTTTTAATTAAGTTATTAATTTATTTAAATATAAAATTTTTATTATATATTATTTATAAAAAAATTTTATTAGTAAAAATTTTTTAAATTATTATTTCTTAAAATTTACTATTTAAAATTAGATTAAAATTAATATAAAAATTATATAGTAAATAATTTAATTATTAAACTTTGAACTTTAATATTTTTATAATTATTAATTTAATTTTTATAAAATTTAAATATATATTTATCAAATTTAGAGCAATTTACTTATAAAATTTAAATTTTTAATATTATAAATTAATAGAGATAATATTTAAAATATTTTTTTAAAAAAAATAATTTTATTTTAGTTTTTTAGTAAGTAATACTTTATTTATTATTAAATTAAAGTATAATAGAATAATTAAAATAATATAAAAATTCAATTTAGATCATTTTTGATTTAATACAAAAAAATTATAAAGATTAGTAAAATTTGAATAATTTTTATTAGAAGTAATTATTTTTATATTAATATATCAATCTTTATATATCAGATTATATATAGTTAAATTAAAATAAATAATTAAATAAAAAATAATTATATAATAGTTTAATTTATATATATTATAAGTATATATTAATTATAATTATATAAAAATTATTTTTATAATTTTATTATTTTTAATAATAAATTATAAGTATAATTAACTATTAAAAAAGTTTAATATATTTAATCTTTTATATAATTTTATAATATAATTTAATTATTTTAATAATAATTTAAATTTAATATTTATAAGCTAATATTATATTATTTATAATATCTAAAATTAACTAATACTAGTAATTTATATTAATATATTTAAAATAATAAATAATTTATTTTTTTTTATTTTTTCTTATTATTACTTTTTATTATTATAATAATATAAAAGTATTTAGATCTCAAATAAATATTTTTAAATATGTTTTTAAAATATAATTTTAACTTTTGTTATTTAATAAAGTTATAAATATTCAAATTTATTTTATATATTTTTAAGTATATATTTATAAAAAAAAATTTATTAATAATAATTAGTTCTAAGCTATTATTTTATTAAATTAACTATATAAATTTGATAAAATAAATAATTTAATTATTAAATTTCAAAATTCAAATTTTAATTTAATTTTTATAATTTAAAATATATATTTATCAAAATATAAAATAATAATTTTGTATAATTTGTAATTCTAATAAAAGAATCAATAAAATAATATTTAAATAAATTATATTAAAATTAATTTTGTTATTATTTAGAAAAATCTTGAATTATTTATTATTATATATAAAATAATTAAATAATAAATTAATTTAAAAAATTAAGCTAAATTCTTCTTTATTTAATATAAAAAATAGTTGAATTTTAATTGCTCCTATTAGAAATTTTAATTGTTTTATTGAATTATATTGTATTTAAGTAATTTGATTTTTATTATATTATATGACTAAGTTAATATTTATATAATAAAAACTCTATTATAATAAATTTTAATCAATATTATTTGGAATCTTTACTTATATTTGCATAATTTTAAGAGTATAGTTATATATGAACTGAATATTAACTTTTTTTGCTCTTGTAATAATAATAATCATCATAGGATGATAATAATATAATAATAGTAATGATATAATAATAATGATAATATTTATGTAATAAGAGCAACATTTAGTAATATTAGAATATAAATAACTGCATATTATATTATACTCTCTAAAATACAATGTATAATACAGAGTTTTACACCTGTCATTCATCGTAATTTGTAACGAATTACAGGGATTTCAGGTAATATCCCTATAAAATCAGGTCCTGTATATACAGGAAATTATTGCAAATAATTACATATCATTTTTTGGAGGGTTATAGAGATTTTTTTTCTTATAAGATATATTAAGAGATTGTGCCACGATGCCATAACACTACCAATTAAATGCCATATAAACATTATTAAAATTTAAATGCATTGTGCTCGAAAAACACCAATTAAAATCAATTTTTAATATTTCTAATATTAATTCAATTATGCTTTTCAAAAAAAGCATTAACCATTTTTCTGTTATATAACAATAATTCGCGTTTGAATAAGATCTATGTATCATGTGTTCTTTCTCATTATTCTAATGTTACCGGGTTTATTCTACAATAATGTTGTATCTTCTTTTTAATGTACATTTACATTTAATGTAATTGAACAACCTTCAATGTAAATATAAAATAAATGACAAAGTAATTAATTTAACTAAATAAGATATTGAATCTCAAACTTCATATATATGTAACTAGCCTAATCCTCAATGTTAATTTAATTGATATCATAGGTGAAGTGAATATGATCATATCAGACGTTAATGATTAGATACCATTAGAATAGTATGATTGTGATTAAAAAGGCGTTTCCCGAGAGGAATCAATAAACGGAATATATTACATTTTATATTAAATTTCCTGTCAATAGCATTTACAGGATTTAAAACAATAATTTGTTTTCAAGTACATGTGAATATTATTTGCCAAAAGATTCAATTGTAACATAATGACCCTTCTGATCAGTATTCTAATATTAAAAAAAATCATCAAATCTTTGAAAAATTGGGGAATGCACTTTGTAGATATTTAATGAAGAGCCTTCACGTGTTTCATTGTCATGATTGGACAGGAAAAATTAATAAATCTCAAACAATTATCTAATGCACGACGTATTCAGCTATCCCGAATATCTTCGGGAAATTCGGGAAAGAATAAATTAAGCAAATTTCATGTAGATACTTTTCATTTAAGTTGATAGCGATACTAAAAGATTACCGAAATAAGAATCTCATTTTAATCATGCCATTTCTAAATACGAACCGACCGCAATATCCGTCCCCGTTTCAAGCGAGTTAGATGAGCAGCACATGACTGAAATCGATACGTCATTGAACTTCTTTTTAAATCATCCGCCAATAAGTTTTTTTAAAATATAGAAGGAATCAATGTATCGTTCTTATCTATCCTTTTATTTGGATATACTCGACTCTCCCTAAGTGCCTCCTAGAAACTGGATATAAGCGTGCGTTTATAAAATGTGATAATATGAGACCGATTCAGAGCGTACGTTTGGGAAAGAGTGAGTATGTCACTTATGGAGCGAGTATGTCACTTATGAGAGAGTGTATCAAATAATAAACAAATAAAATCTGTTATATAAAATATCTTATAGCAATAGATTTTAATAAAAATTGATTATTTATATTCGAGATTTAATTGGTTTGCAACATAGATTTCATTGATGTAAAAAATAGAAAAACAAGCATTTGATTATGCAAAATACTGTTTTTTCTATGTGCGTAAGTTTTAACTCTGTTAGTTTTTTCCTTTCTTTACGAATAAAAAAATTTAAACACTGTTTAGGGAAGCTAGCCAGATTTGTGCTTATTGAAGTTAATTTAGGAGGAAAGCTATACTCATACGATCAGCGTTTGCATCTTTCTGATTACACGAAACGGATAAGCCAGTCGGAGAGTCCAAATACGGGAGAAATGCCTTTTCACCGAAAGCTTCTCTTGTTTTGAGTGATCGTGATCTACTCATGCAATAATTTTTCACTTGCAAGCTTGTTCGTCCAGGAAAAAGCGATGCAATCGAAGCCCAGCTGTTACCAAACCAGAAATACAAGAGCCATATATCGGTGCGTTCGGCGAGTGTTAAGGGACTATGATTTATTTGAGGATTTAGGTGATTCATATATCTAATTTGATAATAAAAGAAATGATTATAACAAATACGGTATATAACTAAGAAAGAAAAGCTAGTCAAAATGGGTACCGTTCTCTTGACTGCTTTGCACTACGCTTTTTTCCCATTGATTCTGATATTAACTGCCATTGATTAGGATATTTTTTATAACAACACAGCAGTTTCACATCATCCTAATATGCTATTATAATTAAGAATTCTTGCTATAAAATATGAGAAACAAACATACTAACTAACTAATTAAATATAAGAAAACCTTTTGCTTCCAATGTCCCTTCGCAAGAGATTTAACAGAGTTTTTCATTATGTTCTTAGAATTCTTATAAATTATTACTTTAGGTTTGCGAGTATTAGACATAAAGACAGGCTCCTTTTATAAATAATTTCTCATCCAAATGATGTAATGCTATAATCTATGTACTCGATTAGGAAGAAAAATCTTTCATTGGCACTTGCTACTTCTTGAATGAATGATAGCGAATAAAAGCGCGTATGTGACTATCAGATCTATTAACCTTATCTTAATCTTTTTGTCTTAGACTGACGGTTATATATTCCTTTTTACAATATCTATCTTCATGTGCTGCTCTAGCTGGTATTAATATTATTGCGAATTAATTAGTAACCTCACTCCTAATAAAATTATACTGTTACGACAATGCCAATGTCTTTTTACTATTACTTCTACTTTATTCACAATGAAAATAAGTAAGAATTAATATGTGAGTCTCGTGGATACTAACGTTTCTAGCAAGCTGTGATTTTACGTAACCTAAGCGGCGTATGTGCTTAGCCATGTTTTTACTATTCGAAGCTTTTTCCTTTTAAAGTTCTTTTCGGAATCCGGTACTATATATAGAATTTCGAAAATTTCGACCCGAAATTTATATCAAAATGTTATTTTAATGAAAATCTGACTATAACATATTTTAATAATTGTATTTCGAACAGGAAAAAGATTGAATACTATGAGATAACTTCCAATAAATTAGACATTTGCAGTTAGGTTAACTAAAGAATTAAAAATGCTTCACGCTCAATTCAGACGTTAGTTGAACTAATGAATTATAGACACGACAAGGGGCGAGAGCTAGACTGAATAATTTACAAAGAGTGAGTTTCATTGGGGGTTCTAAATGTCTCCTATGTCAATTCACCCAGAGATTGTGCAATCAAAAAGCAAAGAATTCAAAGGGGCAAAAAGTAATAATAATAATATTTAATTCAAATACCACAAAAAACAACAAATTACTAATAAAAATAATATCAATTCAAATAACAATAAAATAAAAGAAATAATATCAAAATCAAATATAGAAAAATCCAAAAAATCAAGTGATTCATAACTTTATATGGCCAAAACCGTAAAGTTTTCGATTTTGTTAAGACACAAAAGAAATAAAAGCTAATCGATGTTAGGAAAGAATTAAAAAAATTTTATCTATTTCTTTCAAGCCATACGTCGACTTGTCGCTCTGGCTTGCGAGAGTTTTACTTTATAAACAATTTGGTTACTGACTATTTTACAGATTGTGAATTACTACAAGGATTCGCGAGTCCTAACTTTAAAAAAAATAAAAAAAATTTGGAAACTTTGGAACGCGATATCTCAATGTTCAATGGTTCAATTTGAATAAAAATCAAATCTTTCGATTTAACTAAATTTAGCTAAACTAAATTTAGATAAATCAAATGATTTAACTTTTATTCAAATTGAACCATTGAACATTGAGATATCGCGTTCCAAAGACGTATAAAGTAAGAATTTTGTTAGAATTTGATAAAAGGGGCATAGCTTGCCTCGAACAAAGAATAATAGAGTTAACTGTCAAAATAAAATAGAATTAATTGTAATTATAAAGCAAAATTATTACGTACAACCCAAAATGTGAATTTGGTAGGAATTTTGTGGTAATCAAGGAAACAACGTACGATACAAAATGGTTACGAATTATCACATTCTTCATGCACAAAATAAGAATGTTTGTAAGGAATTCGTGTTATCAGTGTTGATGTTGACACCACAAAGTATGGAATTCTTACGAAGCGACATTAATGTTGACGTAAAAAGTAAAAAATTTGTAATTAAAATTTCGCAAACTTATGGTTGATTCAGGCGATGCGGGACAATAGGGATTCTAATTGAGGCTACGATAAGATCGCCATTGCATCGTTCGTAATCACGGAACTCTTAATTGCAACGTAACAATACGAAATGGGGGCTTCAAGTAATAAAATTTTACTAGCACGATTAAAAATATTTAACTCAAGAAACAAAAATATCTTTATTACTAAACAAAAGAGTCGATATATGCATCAACTTTCTAAAGCAAAAGAAGTATCACTTTTGTTAGATAAAAGGTTTTCGGTTTCGTTAATCACGAAAGAAAAAACAGAGTGCTGTTTAGGAAGAAGTTAAAAATTAATTTATTTATTTTTCTTCAAACTACATATTGCTTGTCTCTCAGATCTTCTAAACCTATTCTATATACAGTGGTGTGCAAGAAAAATGGCAATTCGTTTTTTGATTATAAATAATTAAATAATCATTCAAATAATATAAATATTTTATATATATATTCTTTAATATCTAGAGAACAAGTTTACTTATAATTATATAATAAAAAATATTAGTAAATTATTTGAAATTTAATTACAAAAAATTATATATTATTTTATTTGATAAAATATCAAATGAACAGCCACAAAAAATAATTTAAATTATATTTTACTTTATTATGCATTGAATTTTTATAAAAATTCAATAATATCTTCTTTATAATATAATAAATAAATTTACTTAAAATTTAAATATATATGTATTGGTGCAAAAAGATTTGTACCTCAATATAAAAATCAATAATTGCTTCTAATAAAAATCATTCAAATTTTAACCAATCTTTATAATTTTTTTATATTAAATAAAAAATGATCTAAATTAACTTTTTATACTATTTTAACTATTCTATTAT
>CAJVPS010000243.1:0-29664 GCA_910591765.1 Ambispora leptoticha | reverse complement strand
TTTTTATACTTATAAATATATTCTTTATATCTTAAAATATATTTTTACAAAAATATTTTCAAAATTACTTATTAAAAATATTTTAAATAATTTTTTTTCAAAGTTATTTCATGTAAACACCTAACCCACCACATTTGACGCAAAATTCCGCAAAATTTTATTAAGCTAACATGCCTTGTGCTATTAGAGAACCTTGTTCGTAATATCCTAAAGAATATATCTAAAAATTTTGTAAATATTGGACGCTTCATAGTTAAAATATAGGCGAAAACGTTCACCGCCATTACTTTCGCCGGGGACTGTATCTTTGTTCTTTAGAACTATTAATCTGTGCAAAATTTTAATATTTTTTATTTATAATTAAATAGTTCTTGCATCTTAGGTCGTTCACAGCTAGGGAATCATTTTTTGAAAACTACAATTATTAACTTTAAATGGTATAAAAGCTAGAAATAATCACTAATAAAATGTATATAGCTTGAAAATTTCAATTTTTATATGTAAAACGTTGGAAAAAATTTTATCCTCTACCATCAAAATGGTCTTTGTACTTTTAAGTTGCCACCAGTCTTATATTCATTTTTTAAAAATATAATTCATGGCTTTAATATTTTACTAGAAAGAAACATGAATAAAGTGTGTAGCTTGAAATTTTTTTTTGCCAGTCAATTATTGTCGATCAATATTAGCGTTAGTATGTAATGTAAGTCATCAAAATCTTGTAATTTTTTTCCAATCAAGCAAATAATTCTAATCTATATCTGATTAAAAGTAGTAAAAATATAAATATGTTTAGTTATTACTAAGAAATCCATTAAAAAATACATATACCGGTAATTATCAAATATCTCAACATAAAGATACTTTATAAATCTTGTAACAGAATTTTGATTGATTTTTTTCCAAAAAGTTATAAGATTTTGAAGACTTAATAATAAAGAAAATATGTTTCACGCTGCCTAGCAATCAGGATCGCATAAATTATCACCCATCTTATTCGTCATAACTAGGCGGATCAAATGATGACATTTTATGTTATGATATCGACGACGATGTTATTGCATTTTTTATATGATACACATATTACATAGTTTACCCATTGTCTCGTCATTTTTTCTCGGGCAATGCCCGAGTGTGGACGCTTTAAATATTATTCATGAAAAAATTTCGTATAGTCACACATTTTCTTTAGATAAGTACATGTATTGATGCACTTGAGTTACTTGATTTCCTCCCTATTAATTTGCTTCGTTTTTCTCGTGTTTTAGATTATTAGATTAGTTCTTCGATCTATGGCTTTCCGTGTAGCACCTTTGTGGACTCATGTAAGGAAGTACTTCACAAATTTCTTTTCATATTTGTTGAAATGATAAGTGAAAGTCACGATGCACAGATTTTTTCGTTTGAATGGATTTTCAGATTATCGATAATATCATATAAAATAACCTAATTTTTGATTTCAAGTCAATTTTTCGTAGTTGGAATTATTTGCCATTTGTGTCGAATATAAAGAAAATAACGAGGAAAAAGGATTACCCGAATCATCACTATTGAATTTTCATTTGTAACTAGGTCTATACAGTAGTTATTTCTTCAGATATAAATGATTGATCTGAAAAAGTTATTCTATAAGATTATTATTTAATAGATAATTCAATTCCAGATTTATTTAGGATTAAGTCATATCTCTGTAATTTTAACACTTATATATCTATCTTATACATATGACAAGTATTTAATTTCAATTTTATAGTTACTCCGTAATAATCAATATTATAATTATAAACGCCGTATTTTAAGCGCAGCCTGAATCTAATTTTTAAAAATTTGATTGTATCAGAAAACAAAAAACAACTTTCATTTTAGAATATGATCATTTTTACAAATTCTTAAGTAATTTGACTTGAACTGTGTCATGATCTCAATACAACTTCAAATTCTCGTTTAAATTTATTTTCTTCATGATCCCATTTGGTATGTGCCTGGAATACAAATAATATCATTCACTATCAGTCAATCAGGTTGCTGCTGCTTTATAAATTGGTCTATCCAACCAGGTTGCTTTATAAATTGACCCAAAAACTCCTTTTGCAAGATATTCAACGTTGGTAAATCTTTCGAAAGGATATATTTGCAGATTTATATTTAAATTTGTTCCGTCTCTTATTAGATTGTCTGATATCTTTATCTCCGCTAGACAATTCATCATCATTATAAATTTGTTTGTGATAAGAGAAACAATAAACGCAGAAATCTTTTTTTTTTTACTAAACATTCATCGTAGTATTCATCTTTCAATTCTTACATTTACTAAAAGTCACGAGTATTTGATTCCATCTTTGAGTTCACTTTTTTTTTTAATTGCCCATTTGTGTACTGAATCGTTTTTGTGCTGAACGATGCATTAAAAAGAAAACTTGTTTCACATATGAGCCAGCATATATCTTAAAATGCTAATTGTTTGATCATAGACATCCTGTATGTGCTGATAAGGAAGTCGTTCATGATTCAAGTCTTCTTCTAAATTTTAATGAGCGCTTTCTTTTGCAATGTCAATTTAATATATTAATTTGAAGATTGAATCAGAAAAAATTAATGCCAAGTAAAACTTATCCTTAAAACGTGCTCTACACAGCATCATGGATTTTTACTTTAAAGAGCAGTTCATATGTTAAGCGAATACGTACTAACGATTGTTGACCGAAAAGTACGTATCAAAATTTATTTTTTTCTATCCTCTTATTCGTTGCTTGATTCTTTAATTATTCGAAGCAACGTCTTTTTTGATTGTTTGCTACTCAATGGTTAATAATCTTTCGTATTTTCTTTTAATCATTGCATTTCTGGAACAAAACATCAGCCGATGTCTCTCAAGGAAACGTTATATGGGACGGTAACTTGAGGCGGTAACAACAAACTATCAACTAAAAATAACAAAGTCTTTCCTACAATGAGATTTGCTGATTTTTTGATTGTAACCTTTTTATTCTATAAATAGTTTAATATCGGACGCATTTTCAAAAACAGTTGTTCATTTTATTCTACATGTTTTTCCTCTTTTGTTATCGATATACATGTACATGTAGGAGATGTCACTTTTCCATATGCACTTACATGTACATGTAATAATTATTGATGTTTTCGGTATTTCTTTTTATGAATATGGTATTGTTTTTTGCATGCACATGCACTGATTGTGTATACCCGATGTTTATAAAAAAATGATTTATCGTTATTTGAATTTTCGCTTTTTTGGTGCATTTCCACCAAAGCGTCCAGTTCCGTCTTCAACTTTTATTGGTAGTTTAGAGAGAATCAATGTTTTTACAATGTCTGAAGAAAAAGAAAACATTCATTTCTCATCAAAGCTCAAAAGTTTAACTGGAGTGCCGGAACTCGTCATAGATTTCGCTGACTTTTTGAGCCAAGCTCAATTCGAAATAGGAGAATGTATAGAAAATGAAGTTCCATCACCACAACAAAGTGGTATCAAAGAGGATGAAGACGAATCTATTCCACTAGTTTTAATAGAAGGATTTATGGGACCAGCGTATCCAAGACTGTATTGGGGACCATTAAAAGATATTTTGTATGAAAATAAAATAAATTCAAATAATGATCGTAACAATGGTGTTCGTCGCCGACGTCGATGCCTATTTGTGTCTCCTGGTCCTGGAAATTCTTTACATGATAGAGCGGTTGAAGTGTATTATCAATTGAAAGGAGGAAAAGGTTAATCAACACCCCTTAAAAAATTACATTGACAATTGCCGTATATCGATGTAAATCAAAAGCGTAGCTTCTGAATTAAATTATTCGATACTTAACTTTTTTTATCATCATAAATTTAAACAGTTGATTATGGGGAAGAACATTCTAAACAATTTGGCCATGCTCGTTATGGACGAGAATACAAAGGTAAATCAGTGTATTCTTTCGAGATTTGAAATGACAATTAAAACTGAATTATTATTATTAAATTTAGGTTTATATCCCGAATGGAGTTTAGATAAACCATTACATTTCTTTGGTCATTCTCTGGTGCGCCATCTCACAATAATGAATAGAAACATAATTTTTTGCTTTGTAATTTACGCGTTTCATTATGAATATATAGGGTGGTACGACGATATGGAAACTACAACAATTGTTAAATAGTAATTTTTTCCCAGTTCAGCATAATCCACACCCAGATATGATACTTTCCTTAACGGCCATCTCGGCACCATTCAAAGGATCACAAGCATCATATAATCTCGGACAGAAAGCAGATACAACAGGTCAAGTCGTTCCCTATTCGTTCGGTTATTGGCTTGGTAAATTCGCAAAGACGTACGAATATTTCGATATCAAATGGTTGAAGAAGAACGTATTTGATTTTCAATTAGAGCACTGGAACGTGAGTCGCAAGAATTATTTATCCGCAACCACGAACATCTACAATAACACCAACACCACCACCATTAAAAAAGGGTTATTTGATTGCCTCGAGGAAAGTTCTATGTTCAAGGATAAAGATCATGCGCCATATGATTTGTCAATACACGGGATGAAAGATTTGAATGCGAAGAGTCGTACTTTTACGAATACTTTTTATCGAACGTATGCCGCTTCAATGGTAAGTTAAGTTCCGGAATTACTATTGTTATTTGTTGTTGCTATATCTTATACTTTATTATAAACATGCACATGCACATTTAGACTTATCTCGATGAAGAAACAGGATTCCATAAACCGAAATTTTTGACTACAATTTTGCCGTTATACTATACATCAAAAGCAATTGGATGCTTCAGATTTCCCGAAAATGCAATTGATCCACCCGTAAAAAGCGACGAACTTTTACAATGGTTTGAAAATGACGGCATTTGTCCAGTTATCTCGCAATACCATCCGGAGCAATGCTCACCAAAATATTGTACGCATCATCAAGGGATGCCCGGGGACAATAACAACGCCAACGTAAATCATTATGGTAGTCCAGGGGTTTGGGATGTTTGGATGTTACCGGATACAACTCATCTTGGTTTGTTTCCGGCTTGGAGAACGACAAAAAAACATAGACAGTTTTTTAACGGATTAAAAGAATATTTAAATGCATTGGATGACGTGTTTTTGAAAAAAAGGAATGGTGAAGGATCCTAGTGTGTTTGTTTATCATTTGACACGACATTTTACAATAGAGAATAAAAGCATCTTTTATAGAACGAATAGCTAGTTGACTTTTTAAATCAAATTTTCGATTTCACATTATCATCCTTTCCGACACAATCCTCAAAATCTTTCCTTACTTCTCTAAACAGTTGATCATCCGTCAGCACATCCAAAGCAGTCAACGCCAAACATTTCGTTGCTTGCATAGTTCTTGCGTGAGCTGTGGATGATTTTGCAAGTTTTTCAAATTCGATGGTGTGAAATTTGGGAGTATTTTCTTTTCCGATGTTGTATCTTTAATGATGCGAACAATTTGATATTTCAGTATGAAAGAGGACGGAATAAAAGAAAAGTCTCTATTCTAACTTACAATGCATGGATTGCTGGTACAACGTAGCTAACATTTCCCTGCATGGAACAGAACAGAAGTTAAGAAAAGAATTTAAACAAAAAAGAAGAATAAAACCAACCATGTCAGTAGAACCCGTAAGATCAACAACATTCGGTATGTATTTTACGCCACGTTCCGACATATATTCCTCAAATCTATTTCTAAGATGGTGATTCTGCAATACATCTACATGTAGAATAGGGGAAATTTTAATACAGAATTCAAAAAATTGTCCAACATAACTTTCTCAACACTACCCAATATTTCGCTTGTCCAATTAATTTTGTATTTACACCCAGTAGCTTCCGCCGCTGCTACGAAACAAGAATTAACCTTTTCTTGCAATGGTGCCAAATTTTCTTTCTTAGTTGAACGAATGTAAAAAGACAAACTTGCGTAATCAGGAATAACTTGATTTTTGTAATCAAAAACATTAATTAGGCTTAACCCACATAAAATGAAGTGCGAATCATGATATCATCATTATATTACTATTTGCTGCCTTTCCCCCATTTGTTATTATTCCATGAATTCTAGATAAAAAGTTTAATTCTCAATAAAAAAATATATAAGATAGCTTAAGATGGTGATGCTTGATTTTAACCTAACCTGTTGAATGGCTGGATTTGTTGTCTGAGCATTGAAAGAGCATTATATGCTTGTACAGCTGCATCAAGCGCGTTTATACCTAAATCATTTGAGCAACAAATCAAATTTTAACACATGAAAATGTTTACCCAATTTCTATGAAGAATAGGAAATGGTATACCTTCCCAAGGCGATGCTATTTATAAGAAAGAAAACGGATTACTGATGGCACGTATAATTATTCTCAGTTAAAAACCATTTCGGTACCTGCAGCATGGGAAGCCTTTCCAAAATATTCCACTTCAGCTCTACGAATTGCTAAATAAACTGGTTCGACTGTATCAGCCCATCTTTATCCAATAAAAGAGAATGATGTCAAAAGTCGAAATTGCTGCTGGTATACATGTAATTGACCATAATATTTTTTTTTAATTAATTACGCGGGATGAACCATCATACAAATATCGACATCTTTATATGCGCCAGCCGAGATCATTACAGCTTTCCCGCTATATTTTTCTATATAAAAAGAATAAAAGTAAATACAAATGCATGGGCTTTACATTTTAACTATTATGATACCTTCAGCTGGAGTGCCAAACAAAACAACTTTTCCGGGAATTTTTAAGGTTTCAATTGCGCATTTTACGCCTATTATTGTGCTTTGAATTAAAAAGGCAATCCTTGGATTTAACAGGAAGATTTTAAATTTTCATAATACCATACCATATGCAGCACCAACACCAGAAATCGCAATTAAATTGTGTCCACATGCATGACCGATTCCAGGTAACGCATCATATCTTAGTAAAAATAATATTAGATAGCACCATTGTTCGTTCTCTCATAAAATAAACATCATCGAGTCGTAAAATGAAATTACTCGGAATTGAACGAAATGGTCCTCCCTTTCTTTACTTCATCATCAATGTTTTGATCTGTTGTATTTTCAAACTCAGCTCGAAACGCGGTTTTCAATCCATACGCATGTCGTTTAACTATAAATCCTTTTGTTTCCAAATAATCCGTAAGAATTTTGTGTGCAAAGTTTTCGTCGAGCGAGAGTTCTGGATTATCATGTATCTATCAATGTGACAACATGATTGGTTAGTTCGATGAAAATAATTTATATTTTTTTTCCACCTTTAAGCTTATTTCATGCAATTCATCGGAGATTGCGTCTATGGCTTTTTCGACAATATTCTCGAATTTTGGAGAGATAGATTGCGCCATAAAAAGAGATTGTCAACATGAATCATTTGCAAAAAAAAAATCCTAATGATCTACTTTGTACTGTATCACAGACAGATCCTTTATCGTTATCGTTTATTGCTGATAAAAGGTATCGGCGGTGTTATTAGAACAAATATTTAGAGTCGATTTGCACTTTTGACATTCAATGTAACCACAACATATATACTGTATGCAGCACGAATAATTCTCCGAGAAATTCCCCGATAACATTTGACAATGACAACGAAATCTATAGTACTCCTACACCTGTAATATTTTGAAATTTTTTGGATTTTACATGTATTTATTTCATCAAAGGTAAAGACAACATGAATATTTTAATAGTCGTGTTGTTCAAATAGATAAGTTTACAGGCAAGCCTGCAGAATACAAAGTTATACTATTAAAGAAAAGATGTGTTGTCTTTTTCTATTTTTTTTTGAATGTATGAAGAAAAATCGATTTTTTGCGTGCACGCGTAGTTTTCCAAGAATTGTTGTATGTGTATAAAAGTTTGTAAAAAAAAGATGCTAGTTGATGCAAAAAAATTCAAAAACGTAAAGACAACAAATTCTATTAAAAAAATGTGTTTGTACAATGTGTATGCGTGAATATGTGTTGAAAATGAATTTTGTGTATGCTTTGTGTGAATTATATGAGTATGCTAGCAAGATATGATTAAGTAACTAGTATGAAGCAAAAAAAAAAGAAAAAAAACGACGTGATGAAAGTAAATTAAATCTAAGAATAGGGAATCGAACAAAGAACAGAATAGGGAACTAGAATGTAACGAGAAAATATTGCGAATTTTTTGAAAACGAATTTCCACAAATTGAGAAACGAAGATCATCGAAAACAGAACAGAAGTAAATGAACAAAATAGAATTACAAGTGTGTGTTATACATATAGTACGACTATACATATAATCTTTTTTTTTGTTTTGAATTATTTTTTAAGTAATACATATACTTACAAGGTTTGGAAGAGGAAAATAAAATTAAAATTAAGAATAACGAAGAAGAATGTCTAATATTCCTTTTTCTCGAAGAAAAAGCAGGAAGATGAGGTTTAAAGCATATAACATAGTCTATGGTGATGCAATCGCATGTCAAAAAAAAATTACAAATATTAACAAGAATCGTGAATAAGATATAAGTTTGCAAATAATCGAAAACTTTTAAGACAATGAAATCTATTTAGTTAAATAATTTCCCACCCATGAATAGAAAATAATGTTTATGAGCTTCGCGATTGTTCTTTGAAAACTTTAATTAACTGTCATTAATTTAACATGTCCGTAACACTGCGGCAGGATTCATGTGTACTTTGACACCTTCGACCTCACCATCATATCTCATCTTTTTTACTGGGCGTCCCAATCGATGGACTCTCAAGTGTCTCCTCATGTTACTTTGTACTGAGAATTTACGTCCACAGCCAGGTTCTGTGCACATGAAAGGTTTTTCACCGGTATGTGAGTATGTGTGAATACGTAGAGAACTTGGTCGTGAGAAACGTTTTGAACAATAAGGACATTGATATCGATTTGTGTTTGAAGAAGTCGATGATTGGTCATCAATCATCGATTTCGGCGCAGCCATGCGTTTTGCTGCTGCTGATGCATTGCGAAACTGATCAAACTGAGTAAGCTGAACGGATTGCAGTTGATAAGAAAGTTGTTGATGTTGGTTGAAATATCGATGATATTGTTCTTGTGGCTGATGATAATGGCTTTGGTGGAGAACTTGCTGTTGATATTGATGTTGATAATGATCTTGAGTTCTTGCTGACGTCATTATCGGGGAATAAGTGGGGGAAGGCTTTATGGTTGTGGCATACACGGGATAAGCATTGTATGATGGTTGAGGCATGGCATATCGTCGTAGTTGTTGTTCCTGACGTACCATTTGTGTGCCATATTGTTCAAAATAGGATGGTGATGCTTCGGGTGATTTCGGAGGTGAAAGGAGTGAACCAATGTTAACCTGGGTTTGCCCATTTCCATATAAATTCATCGCATTTGCGATTGTCATTGGTTGTTTATTTTGATGACTCATCGAAGGAAGACGAAAAGATGAAGATAAAGGTGTAATTGGGGGAGAAGTACTAATGGGCGAGGAAGATGCAGAAGAAAAAGATTGACGATTACTGTGCGGCGAAACGCTCACAGCAGCAACTTTAAAGATGATAAGAGAGATATTGGATTAGCAAAATTAATGATTCGAAAACTCATCGATACGAGGACTTTTTAGACGCTTACCATTATTACCATCATGATTTGGCGAGTCAAGGAGAAATTTGATCGGAGGAAGAATTGTATGCGATTGCATGTTTATATTGAAGTATTGTTAGTTTGGGGAATGTAAGAGAATATTTTTATCTGCTTGGACAGAAAGTGTGAGTAGACTTTCGATGAACCTTTTTTTAGTTTCTTAGAATTGAGGATAATATTTAAATGATAAAATGAGATTAAATCAATAATCGAAAATAAGCGTAAAGTCAATTGTGAAATCGTAAAAAGAAGCGATAGGACAAAATCTCGAGTGTTATAAAATATATTATGATTAAATATATGAGATCTAGAATTATTTGGGTGATTTTTTTAAACAAAAATTTTAGGTTCTATTTTGTGTTTTTTTTGAACACACAGTGAGGTGTTTAAAGCAAGAGAGGAATGTTGCAACGAGAGTCTCTCTGCTCTATTTATACATGTACTATCGATATGATAGACAGTTTTTGTATTGCAATATGATTTTCTGTACTCCCAAGATGCTAATATATGCATTATCAAGAGATGCATTGTATATGGTATACGGTTTTTTATTATACTGTAATACCATGTATATTTAGTAAAAGTAAAACAAATTAATATCCATTGAAACTACTGATTTCTAACATCAATTATTTGAAAAAAATTCGTATATTGGACAAAAAACTTTTTCGATTAAGGTAGGAATAATATAAATTAAGCGTGAAAGAATCAGATTTGATGAAATCTGCATGTTAGCATATGAACAAGGTAACCCTTCCGAATATTCTTTTTTTCACCTATAATAAAAAGAATGTATGAAAACGGTGTATCATCGTATCAGATATATTGGTGTGCATTATGCGTTTAACGCGCGATTTTTGATTAATGCGGATCGCACGAAATCGATTTTAAGTTGTCATGTGTATGCCAATGTGTGCATTCGTATCATGTATGTAATCGTTTAGATAATCCGTTTTAAAAAGGCCTGCAATTAAAATTTTCTCTTTCAAAATTTATTATGGCATACAGAGATAATACAAAAAATATATTGTCGAAAATTGAATAGGCACGGAAGTGGTTAACCTGTTTCATGATTTGTCCGATACATCCCAATTGGTAGGTCGATGTTTATCAAATGCAGAGGGAACGAACGACGACGGAGATTTAAAAATATCCCGGAACTACACAGAAAAAAAACTAATTGGATACAACTCGACCTCTCCATAATAAGCAATACCGATTTCGGTATAGCGAATAAAGATTTTCCGATGTATAAATATATATACAGTGTACATACATATATAGCGATTAATCAATCGGCCCGAAATATTCAGGGTTGTATTACGATTTAATTCCCGATCGATCGTTGTAATTTATTATTGTATCACAATATATATATATAATATCGTGTCGAATATAGCAACAATAAATAAAACGCACATCCTTCCCCGAAATTTGCGCAATCACCAATTGGGGAACTTCCTTATCTAAAAATAAAACAAGTCATAATATATAGATTATACTTTACGATGTAAACTTGTATGTTTGAGACGAATGACATACATGTGCAAGTATAAATATAAATACAAATAAACTACATAAATAAGTAAATATTAATAATGCATGCTTGTTGCCAAATTCGGATCCTATTTTATGCATCAGAGTTTTTTTCTTTTTTGTTGGAGGATCTTCTAACGAATTTTTTGCATGGTGTTTGATATGCACTGACTTTCTTTGTAATCATTTGACTCTCATCACGAAAATCAAAAGAACATCATTCATACGAGTTCTTTGTTTAATAATGAATGGATGAATGAATGAATATAAATCATACACTCATAATGTTTTTGATTTGTAAGGATTACTCAGTCTGCAGGAATAAAAGTTTCTGCGCGCATATATACATACTACGAGAAATCAAAGGCCCGGAAGAATAATGTGATTAGCGGGCGAACATTTAAATGTCTGTCACGAGATGATTCTCAGAAGAAACCGACGAATTGTTTTTAAACTTAATTTTATTTTCGTTGATTGGGAAGTTGATGCATGACTTTTTTTCCTAGAACCTAAAACTGAATGATCGTATGTTGAAATTCCGGTTTGATCAAGCGAAAATTCCGTAACCATCTGTTCCGGTTGGCTCGTGCTGATTTTATTTTCTTGAGGTAATAACCACCACATATTATGGCTCAAAAACATTTACTATGGTTTTTGGTAAGCAGGCATTGGGGAAAATTATTTTATTTTCGTTTAAAAAAGAGATCGAACAATAATGACAGCAGGTGCTGAAACATGAGACTTCGCATCCGATTTTCCACTTTTGTTAAAGGGCTCATTGAAACATTGTGAAAATCAGTCAAGCGATGTTTTTGTTTGAGAATCTTTTTTTCTTAATGGGGCATCATATGGTTTATCTCATCACTTGTCTTTGAAAATCACATACTCACGTTGCTTAAATAGATAAAAGAAGGAACTTTTTTCCTTCTTGAAAATCACGATCCGGATAAAGTCAAGCGCTTTCCTTCCATGATGTAAAATAAACTTCTTATTATCATCTATACATGGTTTCAATCATATTGATTTTCATAGTATTTTCCTTGCCATTGAAAAACAAATAAACATTCCCTTTTTGTCATATACAAATAAAGTATGAACCATCACGTTCATTTTGTTTATATTAAACGCTAACAAAATTACGCAATTCATTTTTATTTTACCGGTAATTTTCATGCTACTACATACAATAATCTTTTTTGTACATAAGAAGAACTTTAAAAAAGAATTTACAAAGATTCTCGTTTTTGCGTCAACTACTAATTTTTACGAAAAAATGTCCACTTGCTCACAATTCCAATACTTTAGATTGATCATTAACAAAATGGTTGAAAGTAGTAAGCTTATGGACCAATCTCGGCGTATATATTTTTTTTAATTCGGCTCAATAATCTCTTGACATATAAAATGACTTCTGTTTCATCCTTAACCTTTTGTTCCTGATCGCATTTAATATTTAGTAATTGATCGTAAAAATAAAATTCAACGTGATGAGACTTTCTACAGGCAAATAAAAAATTGTAATTTCCGAGGTCATTAACCGCATGGAAAAATATTAAAAATCAATGGAGTCTATATGTTACGACATCAATATACGTGTGTATATTACGACATATGTCACTGCTATCACTGCTAGATATTGCGAGTCATATTGTACAATAAAAGAAAAAAATTTCCAGTGTGTTCTAATATCTATTACTAATCTTCTTTTGAAGTTGTAAAATAAGCATAATTTTATCATGGTTCGAAAAAGAAACAACTCGGCAGATAGCGAAAGTAACGTTACTCTTTAATAAAAAAAAATAAAATTTCAAATTCTATCAACGGCAAACATTATCACTTACACCGGGATGATATTCCGCAAAAAATGCATTCAATTTTCTATCGTGAAATATATTATCTTTTTTTAAAAATTTACTAATTGATTACCATTTTCTCCCCATATTATCTTTCTTTCTCGGATACAATTCCGCAGATGATACGTGTCGTGTTATGTACATGTACATGTAGGTTACTCAAGGTAAATCAAATGTTTTGTCGATTATGCTATTACGGAATTTCTTTTGGTATAATTATAATGCTCATACATAATTGGCACAAAGCATGCAATGCAACAACAATTAATATAACGAATGATCTGATTGATTGGCAATTTGGCAAAAAAGAACGACCCTTTTACGATCGATTATCTTTTAGGGAAAATCAGAAAACATTACAAAGCTGAACGAACGAAAAAACCAAGAAAACTTCTCTGCTAGATTTACCCACCACTCGAAAATCTCTTATGCACGGAATTTATGCGAGGATCAGACGAGAAATTTTACGGTGTTGTTTGTATCGAAAGTTCTTAACCTCATAATGCATGATAAACATTTTAAAAAAAAGTGACCAACACAAAATATAGCTATCCAACGCAATAAAACTTACGACAAATGTATCAGATGGCAAATGTACACGACATTATTTAAATTTACCGTTTGATCAAGGCGTAACAAACGGGGAAATGTCAAAATATTTCTTATTTGTGTTATAAAACTTAATTTCTGTGCATAAATACAATCTCATTCTGTCCCGGAGCTCATTAATAGTAAGATTGGTGCTCCACTGTGACGCGCCGGTGAATTTCATTCAAGACGATCAGTCGACGTCGTTGATGATAAAATTTATAATTCAAGAGTTTCGTGGAGAAATATTTTCTGTTTCATATCAATAATGATTACATAACTTCTCCTAAAATGCAAATATAAGCGCAGATCAAAGATTATATAACGATAGCTAAATGCATCGCATATCCCGTGCTTACATATTTATAACAAAACGACTGAAAAAAATCTTATGTCAGCGCACATCAATAATGCTTTAAAAAAATAATACATAAGTGGTTCTTAGAAATGCGTGCTAGCATAAATTTCAATATCCAGTGCCTTCAAAGGCATCAACCGTATGTTGAGTTACGACTTCCGGTTTTCCAAGTAACATCATCACACTTAGAATTCGATCTCAGAAAACTTTCAATTATTTTTCTTTATATGTTTCATTTCGATATAAATGTTTTTCTAATACTCTGATCAGATTATGGGCATTTAATCGAGATCCACATTTAAAGAATTTCGCTCTAGATTTCGAACTTTGTGGATCTTTCAGATCATTGTTGAAAATTTAAATAGACATCCAAAATTTATCAAAAAAGGGTATAACAATAGAATAAAAGTTATAGTTAAATTTTGCACTTAGATTCGATTCTACAGACCGGCGGTTCAGGCAATTTGAATCGATTTCAAACAAATATCGCATAATATCCGAATACCAACTGAAAGGAATAGTACAGTATACAAGATTCAAATATTTTTGCTTTTATTGTTATACTTGATATTACTTGCAGACGGTTCAAACTGGCTCCAAAACCGGTTTCAAACTGAACAAATTGGTGACCAGGATCCGGTTTCAGAAACAAATTCAACTGTTCTATCGTAAAACCGCGCCGTCTCCAATCGTGCCTAATGTAGATCTGGAGCCAGTTTGGCAACCGAAACGAGCATCACATTTGTAAGTTTAAAGAGAGATATCAACGATATTTTAGTTTGTTACACGACTTAGAAAATCCTTGGAACATAAATTACTTTAGTTAGCTTCTTCAAACTCTTCCCACAAACAGTAGGTCTAGTAATAATTAAGTTTCATTTCACGCAGTTCGCATGTACAAAATTCATTTATTGGAAATTGAATTAACAATATAATGTTTTCTCCTTTTTCTTTTGTGGAAATGATCAATCGACTGATCCTTATCTTTAAAGTTATTTCTGGATCTAGTGTAAAATCAGCATGTCATTGGTACTCAAAGCTGGTGCTATAGTAGATCAAGATTATTATCAATCTTGCCAAATTAAAAAATAATTAACTCCCATCTGGACTCATTTATTCATCAATCTTTATTTCATATTATAACAAATGAAGCACAGACATTTCTATTGAAAGCCTGGCCTTCTAATTCCCTCGCATCATTCTAGAATGATTACAGTTCATAATAAAGATTTATAATCTATGATCTGTATATTGAATGAACTCAAATTACGAATCAGAAAGCGAGAAAATATTAATTGTGTAACACATTGTCTAATTTTACATTCAAGTATGAAAATATAAGAAATTTAAAGTATCTCTTTAATTTCGAATTCTAATAATTTTTTCACATTATATCTTCAAAAATAGATAATCCACCCATTTAAGATTCTCAAAGTAATTATGTTGACTATTCCATTGATGAAAACAGTTAAAAAAAATCCATTATTAAAAGTACTAACCTGAGTTAAACTTTTAATTTTTAGTATGGTTAATAAAAGTATAGGTTACAATTTTTTTTGTGAAAAAGAGTGTTATTAAGCTTATTGTATTTTCTCTAAATCTCTCAAATAAATGTAATATTTCATTGGAATGTGCTGATACAACCCAAAGATTCGATATAATTTATGATCATTGTGAACGTACGTTCATTATGATCGTATAATTTTTATATGAATCCTTTTCGGACAGATCAGAGTAAATAAGTTCAAGTTTTCAAGTAATTGATTTGTATTGGTGAATACAATCTCAACCTTTTTCAGTGATAAGTTTGCGCTATCTAGAGACATCATTTGGTAGTTCTTGGTCATACGCTTGATAATGTTGATTACAAAATATATATCATGACTCCACTTACCAAATGGTCATTCATCAATTACTTTCTCCTGCATACCCATTCCCATAATACCTGCAGCCTGAACGTACGATTCACTAAAAAGGTAGTATTTCGTAAATTAATTCATTTGCGCGTCCATTTACTTTTGCTTCAGATAACTCACAAATCTTGATATCATTTTGGAAATTTGGCACTGGGCTTAAAATGTGTTACGCGAATCTGAATTCTTAAATATTTTTGAGAACAATATGAGAAATATTGATGACCAAATTTTTTTTTCTCCTAAACTAACACTTTCTTTACTCATATCAGGAATTGCTTACTGTTTTTTTTATCCTAGTGACATCTAAAGCATGTTACCAGAAACAATATACATGTACACGTACATGTAGTTATTAAACGATAGCGATAGTAAATTTCTTGGATGTACATGTACATGCTTCGACTACATGTATCATGTGCCATGTGTTTTTGTTCGTGCGGCGGAATTTGATGGTGATCTAATAGTGCGTATGGATAAGGATTGCTAATTTTGATCACGATTTTAAATCATGCACATGTGATTAGATATCCTTTTACAACGCAAAACCAAGGATTTAAAATATATTGCAAATGAAACGTATGTAAGAATTATTCGCATACATATACTAGTTAATCAAGTATTTACATATTACAGACAATTATGAAATATTCTTCAAATAGCCGTTAGCTGCCAACCAATTCTCAACATCTTGGCATTACGCTTCAACCATGCACTGTTCGTGTCCGTACGAATATTCTCCAAACTCTTGCAGTGGTCGTTGGAAGTTCTTGATGTTCTTGTCAGCAAAGAATTTCGTCTGATGCGAACATGTCTGTGCCAAACTTAATTGATTTTGCATATTAATCTTGGAACTGTTTAATATCAAAACTTGGCGTAATGATTAAAAAAACTAATCAACACGATTTTAAACTTTTATCAAATCCCAATTTTTTTTTTGATAAAGTCCCACAATGGCTTTCTTGATTTACGATTCGTTTGCAAGCTTTAATTTTTAGTTGGAAAAATAACTCCGTTAAGTATTCCAAATTAACTAAACCGAAATAATAATTTACCTTCCAAGAATGTAGAGAATATCTTGATGACGAACTTCCGGAGAAATGGAAAAGTCCCAACGCACGTTGAACCAATTCAGGTTGTTGCACAAAGCCAAGAGCGGACAATGCGGCAAGCTTTTGATCAACTGTTGGACCGTTTCTAAAAATATTCAAAATTGCATCGAATTTCTTTTCACCGTCACCATACATTAACACAATCTCATAGACCGCTTGTCGGTTGTTAGGATACAAAACTGATTGATCATTTTTCTCGGTAAAAAGTTTAAAACGACGCATAGCTTCCTTAACAGTTCTATATTGTAAATGTTTTAATCAATTTCTCGTACTCGAGTTTTACATAATAAATAAAAACACGTTTGCTTACTTTGGATCTCCAACTATGCCGGCACTTTTAATAGCCAAGGTTCTTAACATTGCAGTCAGATAATCTTCATTTTCAGGATATTCCCAGTCTAATCTCGAGAATAATTTTCGTTTGAATGATAAAAGACCCTGAAAACAGCTTCGGGCTGTTCAAACTATGCGATGATAATTTTCGTGAGACGCACACACTATGAAAATAATAAATTGGGTAAAGAGAGGTGTATAATAATAAAACAATTCAGTTAAATACTCATACATATATTTATCTTCATTTTCGAATTCATTCTCGTCTTTCTACATCCACTCACTGCTAAGGCGCCTATATCGGCTACGATGTCTACACGATCACTCGTATCAGATAACTCACCATTTTTTATAGACTTTCCCAATTTCTTTAATCTTTCGAGCATGCAATCAACGCGAAATACTCCAACTTGGTGTGAGTTCAACATGAGGAAATCTCCCCCCAACTTTTGGAAATACGAAATCAACTTCCTTTGTTGTAAGTAGTTGGGATTTAACACTCTTAGATGTAAATTTCCCGGTACTAATTTCAAGAGATATCCATCAAATATGAATGTCATTTGTTTCAGTGACATCACCAGTTGAAAGAAATCGAGTTTGCTTGACAGGTATATTATTCGGTCGAGGTTCATTAACATGAAGTACTAAAGAGAATTGAATTAAGTGAAAAAAACACACACGTATTTTTAACACAAAATAAATGGAAGGATGTTTGTACCCCAACTTTTTTCCTCCATCCAGCTCATATACTGTATCTACTCACATCGTGCCCACTTTCTTTCGATAAATTCTCCCATAAATTATTTGTACTCGCATTTCTATACAAGTGAGCTTTCAATTATCTTTGTATACCAGCGTAAAAGACATCCGCACCAAAATAAGAACCTAGCATACGAATAACAGAAGCGCCCATATGATAACTTATAGCTTCGAAAATTTGACGAATTTCACTGTAAACACGAAGAAACTATTTAGTTAAGTTGTGTAAATTCTAAAATTGAATTGAAAAGTTACCCGTGATTATTTTACGGGAACTTCAATAGATAAGATGAACGAAGGGAATCAAGTTGGAGACTCCATTGAAAACTCACAACTAGATATCTAATTAATAGAGTAAATTCATTAGATCAATCATAAATACAATATCTTTTAACATTTATGTTTCTTATATGTCCAATATCCCACTCTGGAAAAATTTCAGCAATTGCAAAATAACCAACCCAAGTAGCAAATCCCTCGTTAAGCCAGAGAACATCCCTCCTAAAATAAATTGTAAAGCAATTTATTGAGAATATATTTGAAATACATAGTGTCATAATTCAATCTAAATATTACCAAACATTCCATAGTAACAACGTTTCCAAACCATTGATGGGACAATTCGTGTGCCACGATATAGGCTACATGTTGCTTATATTGCGCGTCAGATGCTTGTGTGTCAAAAAAAATTGTAGCTGTACGAAACGTGAGAAGACCCCAATTCTCCATATAGCACCTGAGCCAATAGAAAATTTGCATGAATTTGAAAAATTATTTTCTGTATCTAATCTCGGCAAGGGATATGGAATTTTGAAGACTAAATAGATTCAGATTATTAAATTACATATTCATTTTAGATTGATAGCATGCCTCGAGCAAAATAGTCAAGTGTTTTAGTCGCAGCATCCAATGCGAATTCTTCTTGTTTCTCAGACCCTTTTTTTATCATTGTATTCATCAGATGTATATTTCTCGATATACGCCACAAGCTTTTGAAATTTATATAAGGAGATTTAGTAGAAAGAGTCGAACATCAAATATTATAATGTTCATACATAAGTACTCATGATCGGTGTCCTTCGAACTTTACTTCTTATTTGTTATTTTCAACTGGCTTTTCAGAGGCCACATTCAAATTACTCAATGTTACGAGATTCGTCGGGACAATCAAAAGTAGCTTTGATCGCTGGTTCATCCCAACAAGGGAAAGCACGACGAACATCAGTAGCTTCAAATTGGGTTGTAGCTAAATATCTATCTCAGACAAATCAAAGGTAAGAGTAAATAATATCTCATAAATACAGATGAAGTTTAAAATTATACATACTTTTTGCTGCCTGTAGCATCAGTATAAGAACTACGATAAAAACCACATCCTATCATTTAGAGTTCCTGTAAAGTCGATTTTCAACAGATGTGCTGGCTTGCATTTCGCTTGGAAAAATACAAGTTGCGGTCTGCCTTTCATTGTTATATGATATATCTGATGCATCCAATACTGCGAAATTTGAAAATTGATCATAAATGAGGAGATAGTATATGCGGATAGCTAGTTTTGGATATAAATTTTTAATACCTATTAAGCTTAGCAGCTTGAGCTTCAATTCCATAAACTTTTAACGTTATTTGCTTTTGGATTTTCATTGATAATAAGGCTATGTAGATGTAAAAGCTGTTAGCTGACATAAAGTCTCGCATTATTATTGAAAAAGCTTTTTATAAATACACGAAATTATTTATAAACTCACATTTATAAACTCACTTTATACGTTATAGTTTCGCTTCACTTAAAAATTAAATTCTTCCAAATTAGGAGTCAAGGTTAAGTTATAATGAGTTGAGCTTCAACGCTTGACGTTCCGTTAAATTGGTCATTATAAGAAATATTATATTCTCGGATCGACAAATAAAGTGACCAAAATTACTAATAATGCCAGTCAAAATGATTATAATGCGGGCCAGGGTTTAACTTTCTTATTCACTGAATTTTATCAATCGTAATCGTTGTGCATTAATTATCTTCGGGATTATGTTTTAGCATTAACAAATTTAATTTTTAACAAAGTTACCATTCATTTTTACGAATAGAATATCATTCTGATAGTATCGATTTTGACAGTATCTAATAACATCAAATAATGTCTTCTTTTGTTTAGTACTTGTCATTTCTCTGCGAAATCACAAAGCCCAACATCCCGAGATTCCTAAAAATCTAAACTTCCTAACTTCCTGTATAAACCCCTGCAATCACCTATAATTGTATGTAAAAATCTATAATATGATATCCCTTGTAATCTGTAATTAACTGTATAAACCTGTAATATCATATGTATAAATCTTTAATAATCTGGAATTTGATTCAAAAATAAATGTGTATGTAAAAACCTGTATCTTGTAATCCATAATAATCTATATATATCTGGAATCAACAATTAATAATCTGTATTGATATGTAATCAAAATTTTTGAATTTAGTGAAATTTTTCAAAAATTATAAAAATCATGCGAGATCAAGATTTTTTAATCCAGTTGGCATTTTGTACTTCCTTTATTATAATATATTCAGGTGCTTTTTCTGGTATTACTAAATATAGTATTAGAAAATTCAAGAACAATAAAAAGAAAATTATAAAAATTAATATTATATTATATAATCAATTATTATAAATTAACTTATCTGTAAAATTACCTATAATTACAGATAACTTATATAAACTTATTATAAAGAATCAAATAATATATAATAAATATATTTATATTATTATTTTAAATATTATAAAGTAATATTAAAGTTTGAATAATAATTCATAATAAAATTTATTTTTTTATTATTTTAATAAAATTTCTTTTTTCTAAGTAATAAAAAAAATACTAACTTATTTTAAAATATAAATTCTATAATTAGCTTATCTTTCTATAATCTATATAATTATCAACTAGAATTTAGCATTACTAAAACTTATACTAAATTATCATAATATTATATAATCAAAATATTAAGTTTATATTTATATAAACTTTTAAATTAAAAATTTTATTATTAATATTCATAATTAAATATTTTATTTAGTATTTTTTATAAAAAAAATATATAATATATTTAAATTTTTTGATATTATTAATATTATTAGATTAAAATTATCTAATATATAATAAACTATAATAATTATATTTAAAAAATCAGATATTATTTTGTAATTATCTTAATACTAATCAATTTCTTTCAAAAAAAATTGATTAAGAATTATTTTTTATATAAATTAGCAAGAAATATTAATATAAAATAGATATATGAAATAGAATTAACTAATTTATTTTAATAATATATAATTTATAAGCTAGAATATTCTTGAAAAAGTTAAAATCAAAATTTGTCATATTTTTTACTTTCAGATTAAATAAAGTCATTTTAATTATATATTTATAATTTAAGAAAAATCTTATTAATATTACTAATTTTAACTTAATATTAAGAAATAAAAAATTTATTTAAACTTTAATAAATATAAAATTATATTATTATTATAATAATATTAAGTATTATATTATAATTTATAAATAAAAATTAATTTCTTTTATAATTATAAAAATTAATAAGAATAATATAATAATATTTTATCAAATATATAATATATTTTCTTTAGAAATTTTATAAAATTTGATAAATAATCAGATAAATTATCAATAATATCTTTTTTTATATTATTTATTAAATAACTTGATATTTACTTATTTTTACTTAAAATTATCTTATTATTTTAATAATTATAATTACAAATATTATTAATAAATTAAATTCTATTTTTTCTAGAATAATTATTAATTCTCTTTTTATTTTTACTACTTTAAATTTTTCTAATAATAATAGCAATAATAAAAATTTTTTTCTTTGATATTTGAAAGAAATCTTATAATCTTTAATCTTATATTTATTTTTATACAAGATATATTATCTGATTTTTATTTCTCTATACTATAAATTATAAAAAAATAAATCTTAATAACCTCTTTTCTAGAAGAATTTTTAGTAAATATATATAAATAAAAATTTATTTTCTAACTTTAATAATTAGACTTAGTATAATTTCTTAAACAGATTTATAATAACTAGTTATATCTTATTTTTTAAATATAAAATAGATAATTTCTATTTTATGAAATATTTTATTTAAATTTTATATATTTAAATTAAACTATTATAAATAAAAAAATAAAGATTACATAAAAATAATAATAATATTTTTTTATATCTTATATTTATATATTATATAAATACTAAAAATTTTCATTAGTCTCCTTTTTTTAAAGTATTTTTTATAATTTTTTATAATTATAGTACTAAAAATTATTATTATTATTAGTTCTTTAAATATTACTTTATAATATAATAAAAAATCTTTGAATATCAGATTTTTATATTAAGTAATATTAAATTATATAAATAATTCTTGAAAGTAAATAAGATTTAAAAATAAATTTATTAAAACTAAAATTAAATTAAATCTTAAATTAAATTATTTTAAATTTAAATCTGAAAAATTCTATTCTTTACTTATCAAATAAATGTACTTTTTAATAAAATATTAATATTATAAAAATAATTAAAAAATATTTAAATATCTTAAAGATAAAACTTATATCTTAAAAATAAATATATAAATTTATAAACTAAATTATAAATATATAAATCAAGAAATAAATATAATTAAAAAATAAATATATAAATAAGAAATAAATATATAAATTAAGATATAAATATATAACTAAAAAAATAAATAAATAATTATTTATATAATATAAAACTAATTAAATTATAATATAACAAGTAAAATCTAATTTTTTGTAATAGTAATTTAAAATTTATTTTTTTATTAATTATATAAAATCTGATTTTTTTTATTATAATATAATAAAATCTGATTTTTTTATTATAATTTGATAAATTTATTTTTTATTAGCTATTAAATAAAATATATCTTTATATAAAACTTACTCAAATTTTTATATAAATTATAAAATTTAAAATATATTCATTTTTAAAAAAAATTATATACTTTTTATATACAGTATATAAAAAAATTTTTTAGAATAAAATATATATTAATTAAAGATAATTTCCTTCTGAAATATATATCTAATCAAAAAAGTTATCTAATATAATTTGTATATTCTATTATTATACATGTAATACAAAAAAAACTTGATAGTACTATTTTATTATTTGTATAATTTATTTGTTTTGTTTATACTTTTCATTTCTTTACTAATAATATAATAATAAAGTTTTCAATTAATCAAAATCACAAAATAATAATAACTTAATAGATAAATAATATCCATAATATCTATATTATATATAAATTAACTTCTATTTCACTTTCTATAATATATAATTATATAAAAAAACTTAAAAATAGAAAATCTTTGAATTCTAAACCACATTCTGATAGATTCTAAAAACTCTTTTCTAATCAATATCATTATCTTGATCAACTGGTCACAAGTAACAAATACTCTACCTCCATCAAACTTGCAAAAATATTAAATAAGCATTATTCTGACCTTAATATCAGCAGTCATATAGTATTTAACAAACTTCATAATTTGTAATATTATTGTATTGTCCCAAAGATCATTTCTCTTCTTACTGAATACATAAAGAATGCTATTTGGAATTTGCTATGAAATACAGATAACAGAATTGGAATAAAGTTATCTTTTCTGATGAAACTAGTATACAAATATTCAGAAATACCTAAAAAGTATATTATAAATCTGATATATAATCTCTCCGTAAAGCTATAGTAAAATATCTATACAAAATTCATGCCTGGGATGCATTTTCTGTAAAAGATTCAATTGGCTTTTTCTTTTTTACAAATATTATAGATGGTACTTTGTATCAAAAGATAGTAACTGAAATCTATTTGAAAATGCAAATAATATTATGAGTAAAAATTAGATCTTTTAACAAGATAATGATCCTAAGCACATAGCTAAAGAAATAAAAAAGCTTCTTGTATAATAGTGTTCAAAATTATTGGAATGGCCCTCAAACAGCCCAGATCTCAATCCAATTGAAAATTTATGACAAATTTTAAAGATCCAGATTGAAAAAAAAGTTAATGATATGCTGGTAAAAAAACAAATAATTACAATTGAGGTTTTTCATGGAGTGATTTAGAAAGAATGGGAAGAGATTGATTGAAGCACCTATGTTAATTTGGTTTGTAGCATGCCAATGAGATTGAATGAAATAATTGAGAGAAATGGTAATAAGATAAGCTACTAGCAGTAAGTAAAACATTTTGTTGTATTATAAAGAAGATATCTGTAAAATTTCATGTTTCTCTGACTATTTTTCATTACACAATTAATAAAAATGTCATTCCAAAAACTTTTTTCATGCACTGTATATTACTCTTGTATAATAAATAGCCCTTTTTCAATTTATTATACTGATATTAGCCTGTATTATTAATATTTTTAAAATAAATATTAGTAATATAATAGTTATTATTATAAAAAGAAATCTTATAAGATAATTTCTGGATCTAAAAAGTTAATAAATAGAAAAAGTATCAACAAAATAATAATGAGATTTAATTTGCATCATTAGAGAATTAATTTAAGGAATTAATATGCGAATAATAACAAATGTAAGTTTACCTTATTCTGAACATATAAACCAACAATATCAAACATTCTTTTATTGTTCTCTAGTTAAAATATATAATTATCTGATTTTTCTTTATTACTCTTCATATTAATTATTATTTTTTTATCTATTTATTTCTTTTTCTTTTTTCTTTAACATCTTACAGTTTTTCATGATTTCAGTAGATATGATGTCAAATATTTGTCTCTTTTGTAATTTAGTATCTTGACAATTTTCTTTTCATATATATTTATTTCCGTTTACTCACACACACGCTATTTAATTATTGGCGAGTATGCTGGTAACACTATTTTTTCATATTTTATTAAGACAAATTTACTTCTGACAATTCACAATAACAGGTTGTATTTAGTATTTAAAAAAAAGTCTGATTTAATTTGAGTTTAAATTTGAACGAAAACTTAAACTCAAATTTATATTTGGAATTTGAATTTGAATCAAACTTGAACTGGAAAAAAGTTCAAAAGATTTGAAGTTTAGGCTATAAACTTTTAGAAACATTTAATAAAGTAAATCACGAAATATTGATGGTAACATACAAAATAATAAAGTGGGATTAATAAAATTTAAATTCAAATTGAATGACTCAAAATATCCGTGTTCAAGAAATTAAAAAACCATGTAATACTTAAAGTCATCGAATAAAAAACATTCAGGCAAAAACAATCAAAAAAACCAGAATTGACTATTTTTTGTTAGAAAGGAGGGTTTTATCTAGAAGTTAGATTTGTTAGCTTATCGGGAAGTAGGATTGTCGGAAGATGGATGAGCGGGAAGTTGGTCGGGACGTTGGATTTCGGGAAGATGGGTGTTGAATGCTTGTAAACCAATTTGAAGTATCTCTCGTTATTCCGCAGCTTCTGCTACAAAATTTTCTTTGAAGATAATGGAGAACTTCATTATACTTTTTTTACATCTTTTGCTGAAGCTGCAATAATTCTACCTATAATCATTGCATTCGAAATAGAATGGTTCATCCAACTTGGAAAAAAGCCATTGATGATCGGCATGTATTTACATGTGTACAGACCTTGATTAATTAGTTCCCAGTCTAAACATAGAAATTCATTGACAAATCAGAATTTTATTCAACAATGACTTCATTTAAACCATTTTAAGAACTAGCCGAGAAAAAAATTTTTTCATTCGTTCATAAAGCTTTCAAGCGATCCTTTTACTCATTGCGTTGCAAGGGAATTAATTTTTGGTCTTATTGAAAAGCTATTATGTTGTACGGCCAGTTAAAGCAATTCCCGCGATTAAATTCATATACATGTATAAAGAGTCCTTGCTCTGCTACATTTCAAATCTTTTTATTCTAAATAATATATCTATTAAATTTAAAGATGTCTAATCCGTGTCTCTCATAGCTCTTGACGGACCACCCGATGTTATGCCCTCCTTGCTAAAATACACTCTCACTAGTGGATTAGAAAATGTGAATATCGAAACTATGCTTGGAAAATCCCACAATTTTCGATGGGCTTTAGTTGCGCCGTCATCTCCTCAATTCGCTGGTTGTTACAATATTATCAATCAAAACCACTATGTAGCGTTACATTATTATAAAGAAAAAGAAAAACCAATTGTTAACGATACTGTTGACGCGAGAAAACTTGACCCAGACGACCCATGTTTCGTTTGGAAATTACAAATTGTTATCAACCCTCATTCAACTAAGAAACTTATTGCTATTATTCCGTATGAATTCGCGGAAAAACGATTGACTGCTGTTGATTCGTTCAATGAAAAAATTCCGCAAATTAAACCAAATGAGGGAAAACAATCGCAGCATTGGCATCTAATGTATGAGAATAAACCTTCCAAACTCTAGTAAACCTAGCTATCGTCAAAGTTTTATTTGAGAAGAATTTTTATTATTCAGTTTACAAATATAATAATATTTGATTAAAAGCATCGTTAGTTCTAATTAACTTTATTATATAACCAAAAGTTATTATATGATTTAATAAAATATCAGCATAGTTGGATCGATATTTTTTGTTTTATCTAATTGGAATATAATGATTATCGTTATCCTAATATGCTAATTTGAGCCATAAATACATGTAGTTTTTTATTATAATAACAAAAATTCACTAATTTTGAGCATTGAAAAATTTGCTTGACTGAATCCACTGGTCGTTTAATATATTTCTTATCTTTTAAATTTACTAATATATATGTACAGTATATACAGTCACACCTCCCTATAAGAACACAGTCGGATCAGAAAATCCAGTTCTTGTAGAGAGTTTTGTTCTTATATTTACTAATTAGTTGGTTCTCACATCCTGTTTTTATAGAAGAGCTTGTTTTTATATAGAATGTTCTTATAGAGATGTGACTGTACACTGCCCTACCAAAATTCTATGCCAATTTTTGATGATCTGCAAATTTAAGATTTTTTGGTCAAAAAGCACAACAGATTTTCTCAAGAACTGCATTCATAATATCAAATAAAATTTATACCACCAAAATCTACTGATTATGAACTTTTAAATCGCAGTATTAATACTACATAGAATTTTCTTTATTTTGAATTACAGCCTTGACTCATCAGGACATGCTTTTTACTAAATTTTCCAAAATATTTTCTTCTATTTTTACCCACTCTTCCTTCAAATTTGCATTTAGTTCTCTTCTATCTTTTGGCTGAGATTTGTGTTCTTGTATCTTTCTTCCAAGATAATCCTACAGATGCTCAATTAAATTGAGATCTGGATCCTGAGCAGATTATGAAAAAGAAGATATCAAATTCTTCTCTTTTCAAGTAAGTACAGAAATGGCTCTATGAATAGAAGTATTATCATTTTGAAAGACAAACACATTATTATTATCAAGATCATTAAGAAAAGATATTAGATAATCTTCTAAAAGTTATCAATACACTTCATCCATAATTCTTTCTTCTATTATTATTAATAAACTAAACTTATTATTATTAATAAACTAAACTTATTTTTAACAAAATAATTCCAAATTATAATATTTTTAGTCTTACTTTTTATAATAGAAATCAGGCATTCTATATTATATTTCTTGTAAGATTAATATCAACTCATCTCTAATCATTACTTTTAAATAAAAGATATCTAGATTTATTATTTCAAATAACTATATTCTATTTTTTATTTTAATTCATATATTTTTGACTCTACTTCAAGTATTTTTTCTTATTATTCTCTGAAATAAAAGACTTTTTTATTCTGATATGATCAAAATAGTCATACTTATATAATATACATCTTATTATATTAGTACTAATTGAAATTAGACTGAGATTATTAAATTTTACTATGAGCTATTAAAGTAATTCTTATTTATCTCTCCTAATTGTATATATAAGAAAATATTCTTTATATTTAGTTAAAAGAGATGATCTTTCTAATTGAAAAGTTAATTCTGTAAGATCTTTTTCATAATATCTTTTAATAATATCTTAATAAATCTCTCTAAATATTTTAAGTATTTGAAAAATATTAGATATATCATGCTAGCTCTTGTAAAGTCTAATAATTATTTTATACTTGAAAATAGTTAACTTGTAATACTATATTATTTTTTATAAAATCTATATAACAAAACTAGAATGATAATTTAATAAATTTGAATTTTATAATTTTTATTTACTAAAAAAAATTAATTAAAATTTAGTTGAATTTATATCAAGATATTCTAATTTAAAAGCAAAATACTAAACAAAATTTTATTTACTAATCATAATCTGACAGATACTTTTAATAGGACAATATATATTTATGAACTTATAAATAAATTTAAGGAATTTATTATTTTTAAAGAATAAATATCAAAATATATTTTTTAATATTAATTTATATTATTCTTCTCATTTAAATTTAAAGAATTATTTATTAAAATATTATAATCTAAAAATTATTATTATAAAAAATTAATTATATAAATAATAATATTAATAATAATAATAATAATCAAATAAATATTAATAATAATAATAAATAATATATACAAATACAAAAAATAATAATAAATACAAGAAAATTAATATAAAATAATATTAAATATAATAAATATTTAGTTATATTATATATTATTTTATATTATAATTTTTTTATTAAATTTTTTTAAATAATTAAAAATATTTATCATTATATTATAATTTTAATTTAATTTATTTTATATATTTTTAAATTTAATATAATAACTCTTATAAATTATAATATTAAAGAATTAATTTTATTAATAAAATTAATTTTTTTTAATCTTATAATAATAAGAGTTATTATATAATATTAAATAATATATAATTAATATATTAATAATATATATATTAATAATTAAAAATAATATATTTGAAGCTTAATTTATTAGTAAAATTAAAATTAAAATTAAAATTTTCTTTTTATTATTTTAAGATTAAATAAAGTTTATTAATTATAATTTAATATATAATTTTTCAGATTTTTTAGATTTTTTGAAAGATTTATTTTAATTATAATATTAATATAAAAATTTTTATTTTATTTTTAATTAGTTAATATTTTTGTTCAAAAAATTATATATTAAATTATAATTAATAATTTTATTTTAATATAAAAATAAAAATTATTTCTTAATAAAATTATAAATTATTTTATAATAAAAAACTTAAAATTTTTACTATATTTTATTAATAAATTTTGTTTTTAATATATTACTTTTAATATTATTATAATAATAATAATATAATAATTATATAATAGTATTACAGCAAATTGTAAGTGGAGTTTTACTTTAATTCATCCTAATGATATAGGGTTGGGAGAGATTGAAATAATTAAAGATAACAAGAGGGAAATTAGACTATAACTTTCAATAATAACAAAGGTTTCTAAGACCTGTGCCAATATCTACGGATATTGTTTTAACAAAG